>JALXJV020000028.1:432215-499333 GCA_024633595.2 Lepomis macrochirus | reverse complement strand
AACTCAGCTTCACCACCAGTGTGTCACCGTCCAACCATTCTGGACCAAGCGGACGCTTTTTGACGCCCTGGGTAACCTTAAGCGTCATTTTTGCACAATCAACGAATAAATATGCAAGGTCAGGTTAGACTTTCAAAATAAAACCAGTGGTCAACGTTGCAATTTGGATTCTTTAGGCACCAAAACTACTTGTTTAGGTTTCGTGGTTTGGGTTAAAATAACATGCGTAACTTATCTAAAAAGAATCTTTGTTTCACACGGGAAACGAACAGCGGTCTGCTGGGTGGAAGTCGGGTGTGTGACCCACCTGTCCACCATAACCACCTCCTTCCTCTAACTTTTCTTTTTATACTAGGCCCACTTTTAACCTATGACGCAAAACACTGTGTTGGTACCTGGCGCCGAAGGACGTGACATAACGTAGGTATTTGAGGACTGAGGACGGGCTGCACTGTCAAAGGCCCACTCTGTGTTTCACTGAGCAGCTGGAACAGGAAGTAAAATCAGGACATGTCATCTGTTCTTTCTCGACAGTTGCCCCCAAGATATCTTCCCGAATATAACTTCCCTCCTGGGGATCGCTGCCAGACTTTAAAAGACATCTCGCAGCGTGGAGAGACAACTTGTCCAGACTACTTGACTTTACTGTCACTTTGACATGAGCTGGCAGATTCATTGGATTACAATGAACTCATCTTCAACTCCAAGTCGGCTGCACCTCCTGATGTGAGCTGGCAGCGTCCCCCCAACATGGCGGCCTAAGATGAAATGAGACTTTAATGTGCGCTGAATGACAAAGGTGGGCATTAATAATGAAAATGACGCAGCCTCTGGAGATGTTGTTGTGTGTTGGCTTCAGAGCTGTGACGCTCATTGTGAGATTATAAGATGATGATGGTCTGAGCTTGGTTTTCCTTTGGCTTTGTGGTTTCGGTCTGTGCAGTCTCAGCCGGTCACAGTTTGCATGTTACAGCCTTTGCTTGTGTTGATGATCTGGTTCATGAATCTTAAAAAGGTTCTCTTGTTGTTTCAGGTTTTTGGATGGCAAGATGATCACAGAGAAACAAAAAAGAGATGTAGACCCATCCAAGATTCACATCGTTTTTTGTAATTACTAAACTTTATGTTGGCAGAAGGACAGAGGAGGAAGTGCAGTGAGAGCTCAGCACTCGTGCAGATCGGTGCGTGGCGATGGTTTGACTCGAGCTGCAGCAGAGAGCAGAGGACGTTCTCGCTGCTGGAGAACATAAACCAGAACAGAGGAACATCAGACCAGCTTCTGTCTGTCAGAAGACGTCAAACCAGTGATGCAGGTCAGTAAATGACTCCTTCATGTCACTGTTCCCACACAAACATTAAACCGACCCGTTGGCATCAGGTTGTAACACACTGGTGGAAGCCCTGAAGCGTAATGCATAACGAACTAAGACTGACCTGCACTGATCCTGGTGATTTCCGGCTCACTTGTAGTTCTGATGTCCAGATTTATTGAAGACATTATAGAGTCTTGAAGAAGACAACACGCCCTGCTGGTTCTGTATCGACTTAAAGCAGGTCTGCGTGTGGCGGCTGTCTGCGCTTGTTGTCTCGTGCTGGACAACAAACCCGCCTGCTGTCTTTTGTCAAACACCATCAATCAGCGCCTTCCTAACAGAGCATCGACTCGATCTGCTGCCCCAACGGGTCCTTCTAGCGCCTCCGTCCTTCGGCAAAACATCAATCTCAATCATCTGCGCCGGATCACTGAGAATGTCCCCACAGGGCAGGGGAAGGAGGGGGAGGAGGGGGAGGAGGGGGAGGCGAAGGGGGGAAGCAACAAAGAAAGTAAAGAGAGTTGAACATATGTGAGGGGCAAAGAGAAGAAAGGGACACGTGAGGAGGGAGGGAGGCGTCAGGTGATGGGACAGCAGTCTGTCTGTCTGCTGGAATGGAAACCTCCATTTTAACCCTGAGATCCTCAGAGGTCGCTGCTCTGAGTCTCCGCCCCTCAGTGCTTCTTCTTCATGACCGTCTCTTCCTCTTCCTCCACTCTATTCTTTTAATTATTCTTCACACTTAAGCCTTGATCATTCTCAGGACGCAGACGTGCTTTAAACAGTAATAAGATATTTAGTAATAAAGTATATTCTGCTTCATATAAGAGTCCAGCCAACATGGAGTTTTTAAGACTGATACCCATTTAGATATTTGAAGATTTTAAAGTCAGATATAATAATCTGTTTTTTATCTTTTCAGAAACATTTATGTTACATGTTGACATTTTATTGTTATAAAAACAGTGCTTTGAACAAAAGTACAGCAGATCCTGTCAGCTGTTTGCTTTGTGGTGGATTTGTGGAACCACAGACTGTAAGAAGTGGACGTAGTCATGGTGACGTCACCCATCGGTTTGTAGACTGCCGTTTTGAAGCATCGGGGCGCCGCCATTATGATTTTTTGCAACCAGCGGCACCGGATGTGACCATATTTGGACGACACGGTGGAGCTAACTGTGGAGCTAGCTAGCTAGCTTAGCTAGGTGCAGCTGTAACTCAGGTTAACTGTCATTTTAACAGGCTGATAAGTTTGTCCAGAGAACAACAGTCTGAAAACTAAATGTTCTCACCAGAGAAAGTGAACAGCCGACTCCTGATAAGCTTTTTCAACGGCGCCGTGGGTACGAGTCGGCTCTAGGCTGATTGACAGGTCGCCATGGTAACAACTTGTCAATCACAGATAATCTCGCCCTGAAGCCCCCCCTGCTTCCTGGTCTATGTTCCTCTAAATGGGACCATAATTTACTAAATGAACATCATGCTGTGTTGAAGAAGACTTGAAACTAGCGACTGAGACCATAAACTCATCAGGAAAGTGTTTACTGGGGTAATTATTCAGCTGAGAAGGAGAAACATTTTCCCATTATTTCTAATGGAGCCGGACTTCTTTTTGCAACCAGAAGAGTCGCCCCCTGCTGGCTGTTCGATAGAGTGCAGGTTTAAGGTTCTTCCGCGTTCGCATCAGTTCTCTGACTGGAAGCTTCCTGCTTGTTCCCACCATGTTGCCAACAGGTGAGCTGCAGAGCGCCCTCTGGTGGACAAACTATGTAACAACACTCATAACAAGACTGAAGGATCCGTCTCTCCGTTTGTTTTTCATTTTAATTTATCAGCTGTTACTGATACGACTGATCTGCAAGAAACTCATATTAGCTGACTGATCAGTCGGGCTCTAATATATAAAATGTGTGCAGCATAACCTGTGCACAATTATAAAAATGTGCACAATAAGTTTGGACAAAAGACACAAAGGGATCGGTGGTTACACAATAAGAAACAACTAACAAGGAAGTTTTTGTGTTTAAAGTGCTCAAGTATAATATTTTAAAATCTTAAAAAGAAATGATGGAGTTTAATTTCAAAACTTTTTGAAACTCTGTTATTAATACAGTGCTATCAAATATATATGTACAATAAAATGGAACACTATTACACTATTTGTTATAGACCATAATAATCATTAGTATAATAATGAAGTAATATATATTCTCTTATATAGTGATTACTCATATAGTAATGTTAGTGTTCGTACAGTCAGAGGGGCGTCTCCAGGTGTCAAGGACAAAGAAACAAACAAACAACAGCTGCTGAGTTATTAAAGAAGTAACTAACTTCGGATCTATAATAACTAGAAGTGAAGAACTGTTCCTTCGTCCTGATGCACCAACAGGCAGGAAGGCAAAAAGTTGCAGAAGTTTGTAAAGTCTGCAACGATCAGCTGTTTCTGTCGCTCACATACGGATAAATAACAAAGGGCCAGTTTCTGCCCTGCTGACTAAGGGGAAAAACAAAGAAATGAGGACATACAGGGAGAAACCTGCATCATTTATACTGCAGCTGAGCTCTGGTGGCTAATGTAGGACGCTTAATATTAAACTTATTTATTTGTTACGCTTTCACTCCTGAGCTATTAATTAAAGCTGCTGTGAGCTCCTGGAGGAAAACTTCAGGAGCAGCTCCCAGCTCTTTGGTTCACAGCTGAAGTGAAACTACTACAAGAGATTATTAACAAGCTGTGAAGGTGAGAAGGAAAATGTAAAGAAACAGAATCCAGTCTCTGGCAGAAGGCTTTACCTGACTTCTTTCTGCTGACTCTGGGCTTGAGAAGAGTTTTAAGAACTGCAGGAGGAAGAAATCTCTATGAAATATTTACTGAATGTGTCCGTGCTTTGAGTTCAGAAGGAAATTTATGTCTGAAGGAAGAAAAACAACAGCTTAGTTACTGTAAACACCAATATTTAGAGTCCAAAATGGTGAAGTGAGGTGGTGGAAAATCTCAGGAGGAACAGAGGTAAATATTTGGAAGAGAGTTTGTTATGTTTGCGAGGGCGGCCATTTTATTGCTCGGGGCGTTTTATATTTTGCTTCATCATCTGCCAACTGCCTCAAGAAAAAACAAGACAAACCAAACTCCATCCAGAGAAGAAACAGGCCCAGTCTGTGCTGCTGCTGTCTGTGCTGCTGCTGTCTGTGCTGCTGTCTGTGCTGCTGTCTGTGCTGCTGCTGTCTGTGCTGCTGTCTGTGTTGCTGCTGTCTGTGCTGCTGCTGTCTGTGCTGCTGCTGTCTGTGCTGCTGTCTGTGCTGCTGCTGTCTGTGCTGCTGTCTGTGTTGCTGCTGTCTGTGCTGATGTAATGCTGTCTGTGCTGCTGCTGTCTGTGCTGATGTAATGCTGTCTGTGCTGCTGTTGTCTGTGCTGATGTAATGCTGTCTGTGCTGCTGCTGTCTGTGTTGCTGCTGTCTGTGCTGCTGTCTGTGCTGCTGTCTGTCTGTGCTGCTGCTGTCTGTGCTGCTGTCTGTGTTGCTGTCTGTCTGTGCTGCTGTCTGTCTGTGCTGCAGTCTGTGCTGCTGCAGTCTGCTGCAGTCTGTGCTGCTGCTGTCTGTGCATCTGCAGTCTGTGCTGCTGTCTGTCTGTGCTGCTGTCTGTCTGTGCTGCTGCAGTCTGTGCTGCAGTCTGTGCTGCTGCTGTCTGTGCTGCTGTCTGTCTGTGCTGCTGCTGTCTGTGCTGCTGTCTGTCTGTGCTGCTGCTGTCTGTGCTGCTGCTGTCTGTGCTGCTGTCTGTCTGTGCTGCTGTCTGTCTGTGCTGCTGTCTGTGCTGCTGTCTGTCTGTGCTGCTGTCTGTCTGTGCTGCTGTCTGTGCTGCATTCTGTTCAGGATCCAGGTGCAGCCAAACAGACAGAACTGAGATTCTCTCAGACGTTTTGAAATCACACAGCTGTTGAGAGTTTCTGTTACCCGGCCGTTCATCACCATCTCCGTTTTATTGAAAGCTGTGGTTTCCAGGAGCAGGAACTGAGGTGACATCCAGGTGTTAACAGCAGTGGATCTGCTGCTCCACCCACACGATGAGCTTGTCTAAGTGCCAGGTGGAGTTTCACATTCTGTCCGTTAAGACTCGCAGTGATTCAGAGCTCACAGCTGACTCATAGTTTTGGGGACATTGTCAAGATGGCCAAACTCAAACTTCCTCTCAGACTGCTGAGGAGGCTTTTTTACATCTTCTTCTTCCTCTTTTGCTCTTTTTGCATTTTCCTTGCTTTCCCCCTGAAGAGGCTGACTTTGTGTGTGTGTGTGGGTGGCTGAAAGAGATGAGTTGTTTGTGCCATGCTCCTTTTAAATCAAAGGCGAGGGAAAGGCTGCGCTTTAATCATATTTCACGCCGACCTCACTTATCTTCCTCGCCTGTTGTTTAAGGCCTGTCGCTGCAGATATATCGGCCTCCGTTTGACTGCTACAGTACGGAGAGTTCGGAGGCTACACGCACAAAGACGAAGCACAGAAATGCACAGAGCGTGCAATATTCTGTATTCATGTCCTCACACGCAGCTTAACAAACTGTGTTAACATGTGAAATGACGGGACGACAGCCTTTTAAAATCTTGTACGACGGGACCTTGGGATGTAAAGAAGTCAGAATGTGTTAACATTTTCTTTGGAAATGCCGAGGTCGAACATTTGTCACGTTTCAGACCTGCAGTTCATCAACGGTTCGAGCAACAAGCCCGAAAGCTGTTGATTCAAATTCCACAGGACAGTTCAGCAGCCTGTAACGCTCAGACAAAACAAACTGTCTGTCCTCAGGTTTTCAGAATAAACATCTGCATGAGGGGACAGAGGAGAGTGTCAGCGCTCAGGAATATAAGAACCATGTCTTACTGAGTCTTAATGTCAAAACATAAATCTGCAGTCCAACATTAACTCCTGTTGTTGTTAATCTGTGTTTTGCTTCTGTTTGGGGATAATCATGCTCTATGTTTTAGAAATACATTCCCCACAATGCTTTTGAGCTACGACTCTGAGTCCTGTTGTTTATTCCGCCACATTTAGTTAAATCTGCACTGTTAAAAAACATGGACGCGCAGTCAACTATCACTGGATTACTGTGACACCGAAGGAAACTTCAGTTCTGCAGCGTCTTTCTCTGATTTCTAAGTGGATTTATTCACAGCTACATAAAGAACTTGTGGAACCTGGGTACTCTTCTCTCTGTTTACACGCATCAGAACATCCAGGTTTCTGATTTTCTGCCTGCAGGTGTGTCTTTGATGCATCACATCTCTGTACGGACTGAGTTACCTGAGCAGGTGAGAATGAAATCTGCTTTTAGCTCTGTGCTGGTTTTAAGCTGCGCTCCAGTCAGAAGCCAGTGGTCAGAACCTTCCAGAGGAAATTTGCTGTTCTAATGAAAACAAGTGAGAAAAATACACGTTACTCTTTAACTGTGTTCCTGTCTGGCTGCATCTGTTGGGAATCTGCAAAGCAGTTTTTTGGTATTTTTAATGTTTTCCTGAAAAACTAAGACGACTTTCAGAGATTGTTTACTGCAACACGCTACCTAACAACATCGGCGACACTATGCAGGTTACACTTTATGTAATATTTTAATTAAACACAGGCAATAAACCTTGTTGACTTGTAGTTGATGGTCACAACATGAGCTTCCATGTGTGCTGCCGTTGTTGTGTGACGTCAGACAGCTGCCTCTTCATGAAGGTCGATGGATTTAGTAGGAGCTCCGACTCTGAGTGGTGTTCAGCTGCACTTTTTCTAGCTGGAGGTCAGACGTTTCTGAGTTCCGAGTTGTCCTGAACGCAGCTTTAATCTTCTCATCTGATCACCTACTGTGCCTGTACTGCACCTGGTTGATGAATTAACCTGTGAACAAGGCAGAGAAGGATCAGAAACCAGGGTTCAGGTGTTTACAGACCACAGTTTCCACCAGAACAGGGATTCTTCTAAAACCCGATTAGAACCGTGGTTCTCGTCCACATGGAAATATGTTCGACATTCAGAGCAGCAACAAGCCAAAACACTATTTTGTAGTTTGTGGATAAAGTCTTGTTCCTTTTACAGTGTCAGAGGTTCGTGCAGCAGCTGCAGGTGAACTCACCTCATTTAATGTGGAAACACCTTTGATGAAATGAGCCTCCATAAATCTGTGTAACGCTTCAAACGGCGCTGCTGTTTGCTGTTTGTGAACGCTACTTAACAGACGCTGTTGCTTAGCGTGAAGGTCACCGTGTTTGTGACTGACACGGTTCGCTCATTAATTTGGTGATTGTTCTGCGCTGTTAATTAATTTATGGCAAATTAACTGACAGCAGTAATTAATTCCCAGGGTGTCAGTAAACGGTGTTTCTACTTTTATCTGTAGCTCACACACAGACACAAACGCACTCGCTGCCTCTCCTCTGTCCAACAAACTAATTCATGGAAACATTTAACGCCAAACACAAAGTGATGTGATGTTAATAACAAAAGTAACGCCAGTGCTGACAGTTGTTGTGAGAACAAGGCTTTCAAAATGTTTAAGCTGAAAGGTCTTAATGTCAGGCTTTGGTCTGCATCTCTGCTTGTTTCCTGTTTTATTTTGAAATTTTGTGCTTCGGTTGTTTGTGTCATTCTTTGTTTCCTGTCTGCCCTGATGTGTCTCACCTGTCAGCTGGATGTGTGTGTGCCTTATTCTGTAGGTTAACTCTTTGTTTTCTCTAATGAATCCAGAAGGATCATCCTGCAGAGTCAGTTTCTGCTAACTGATCTGTAACCTGTTCCTGCCTGAGCACACGGCCTTTTCTGACTCCTACAACCATCCTGAACGTGAAAGAAATTCTTGTGAGCTTGTCAACTCTCACAGATGATTTAAGTTTTCAGGAAACTCTGGATGTCTTAAGCTGAAATATACATTGAGACATTTCTTTATCAATGTAATCAGAACAGGTTTTACTATATGACTGTATGTATTATTTTAATTTAAATACATGCAAATATACGTTTTGTTGCCTTTTAGTTTATGGTTTAACATTTACACTGTGAGCTTCTATGGACGCCGACATTGTTTTCTGACGTCATTCAGCTGCTACTCCGAGTTGCCTGGAACGGAGCATTGCTTAGTTATGGAGGAGGCGAGTTCAATCTCAAAACGTTTTGCACCGTTTCCTGATTGAACGACAAGTTTCCTTGAAAGGTTGCGCAACGTTCTGCAACGGGCTTCGAGGTATGTTTGCTCCCGTTTGGTGGGCGTGTCTCAGGTGTTACCCAATCAGCTGCAAGAAGTTTGTAAACACAACGGCGTTAAAAAGGCAGGAAAATGCAGCGCGCTTGCGTTCACAACAGGGCGTTCAGGGGACCACCGTTTCTGTTGGAAAAAACGTTTTGCCACGTTTTGTCTGCGCTGAACTCGCCCCTGGATTGTTGTGGAGACAGAAGTTGAGTTACTGAAGAACTTTCTGTAACTTTATTACAAAGGCTTGTTTGTTCTCGGTTTTGTTTTCCTTATGCACACTACTTCCACTGTTTGCACCTTGGAGGCAGAATAAAAATCCACTGTTTTTTGACTACGCCTGTGTTTTCCCCAATGTTTTGAGGAGTTTGGAAGGGACCCATCTGCTCACTATAACGTGATTTATTACGTTTTAGGGTAAACACTTTGTTAGGTGTTAGGGTTCTCCAAACTGAGGGTCTAAGGACAGAGAGTGTCGTCTGCTGGACAGAGTGTGAATCCCCCAGGAGGCAAATCTGTGATATTGGGCTACACTGTAAATAAATCTGACTTGATTTAGGGTTAGTCTGCAGGGAATGAATGTA
Source organism: Lepomis macrochirus (assembly GCA_024633595.2). Classification (NCBI taxonomy): domain Eukaryota; kingdom Metazoa; phylum Chordata; class Actinopteri; order Centrarchiformes; family Centrarchidae; genus Lepomis; species Lepomis macrochirus. Next base: position 490,217 of record JALXJV020000028.1, on the reverse strand, counting down.
AGTCAGTGTAATGTCCTCCAAGGGGAAGGAAACACGACTGTGTGTTTTATCTGTGTCTCCTCTCTGGTAATTTCAGCTGCTGTCATGTGACCAGGACACAACATGTTTGTTGTGTGATGGATCGTCGTCTTGGGACTGAACAAATGCAGCTGAACACAGAAACACACACAACACCAAAAACCACCTGACACCAAAGAAGGTGAATTACTACAAAGCAACAACGGGGACACAATAATGGCCGCCATCAATTTAACAGCAGAAAAGCCAACGTGTGAACTTTTCCTGTGCTGACATCAACAACATCATCTCTCCCTGTCCTGCAGGCTGCCGGCACCACAACGGTTATATTTCAGGAAGCAACATGCATCAAACACAGAGAGCCTTGTTCTCATACACAGGTACAATTTTATATATTTAGAGCTTCCATGTTTCAGGATGGGACTTGAACTTGATGCAGAAAACAGAGAAAATCTTCTTAATGAAAGTAAACAAGATAAAATCTAAATGAAAGAAAACAAAACCTTGTTGATTGATTTAGTTTGTCTTTGCTTCTGTTCATGCAGCAATAAAAGCCACTTTAATGTTTTTATCTAGCACCAGTAAGACTTTTAAAATATTTAATGCAGAATAATTAAAAATTCAGCTGCAGTCAGGACGGATTTCACCTGTTGGCAAAACGCAGGAGGGGACAGGCAAAGGTTGGTCTCACCAAATACTGTTTTAATTTAGATTTTTCTTCTGTTCACTCACTTTGAATTTTTTTAAGTGATAAATATAATCTATCAACAAGCGTATTTTTAAAAGCTGTTTGTTTCTATTTTGCACTGTGGGTTAGTAAAAAGACCTGAAAATACAGCCATTCCAGAATTTCCTTTATTAATAAACAGCTGCAAGCAAATCTCTTACGGCTCATTGTCCACCGCAGCGTTTCTTCTTGAGGCCAGCGTCGTTTTTCAGCTTATTGCAACGGGAGCGCTGCACATTTACAACATGGTAAAAACTCCAGAAGCGTGACGAGGCGCTGAGCGTTTAATTCCGGTTGGCGAGAATTGAAAAATGTTCAACTTTGGGCAAAACGCATCACTCGTCACTGTCACTTTTTACCCAGTTGTCCAATCACAGTGCAGGAGGGGCGGGACAAACAGCACACCAAGCCATCTCAGGTCTGGAACGAAACGATGAGCTTCTTTGTCGAGGTGTTTCCTGACCCGCAAAATCTCATGAACCCACGTAGTCCGTCCCGTCGCTCTCTACGTACTGTTCAAGGAAAACTGCACCATTGTCCTGGTAAATCTGGTGCTGAGGTCTCTATATTTTAATGTTGGCCCACACTTGATTATATGTTGTGTGTGTAGCATGAAGAAACTACACATTTCATTTCGTTATGCAGCCTTGTGCTGTTTAATGACTGATAACCAACCTTGTACCTTGTGTAATGCTGAACATGCTGTGATTTGGGGGCAAATTATACAAACGTCTGTGTTCAGCATGCCTGTTCTTACATATGTTGTCTCAGCTTGATGCGATTGTGTTGTGTGTGTGAGACAAACCACTGGCCTCACCTCTGAGGAGTGACCGTGAGCGCTGCCATGTTATGAGGGCCAAACTGACCTCGCTCAAATGAAAACTGTATCCGCCTTTTCACTGAAAAGAATTCAATCAGAACTCTTAAAATCCAACTAATCGAACTGAGCCTTTATCTGTGCTGCTCCTCTGCTGCACAAAGACCTCGTGGAGCCCATTCATGCTTTCATCCAAGCTATCGAGGCGTAGTCCAAACACTCACAAACAAAATACTCAGAAAGACAGCTCAGAAACTCAAATCAAATCTACAGGAGAGTTAGTGCTGCTGCTGATGGCTGCTGCTTTGTTTTCTTATGTTTTGTTTGTAAATGCAGTTTGTGATCAGTCAGTGATACACGAAGAGACAGAAGAGCTCACTGAACATCAGGAAAACAACGCCAGCGGATTTATTTTCCACTCTTCTGTGTAATCAGTGGACATTTTGGTCAAAGATGTTCTGGTCAAACGGTGCTCTGAACTGTTGCTCATGCAGTAAAACACTCTTCTTCTTAACCTTTATTTAACGAGGAAAGTCACACTGAGGTTAAAACCTCTTTTACAAGTGAGACCTGGTCAAGACAGGGTCAGATAGCAGGATCAGACAAATAACCAAGCAACAATAAGAAACAAGTCTCCACACCGAGACACAGCACAACAACACAAAAATTTAGGTATTAGATAATACTCTACATAGGACTGTTCACAAAAACAACACTATTAGATCATAGATTTAATAAGTGGTAATAGATTTGGCAAAGCAGCTGCAGTTAGCAGTGACCACCTCCTTTATTCTGTTTAAAATCATTCAGAGAGATGAGGGATTGAAGTTTGAGCTCTGTCTGCACATCTTTCCAAGACCAGGGCCCAGAACAGAACAGGTTTAGCTTTCCAGCCTCTGTTCTGATAGCAGGCACTTTGAACTGTAGCCAGTTATGTGACCTTTGAAAAGTTAAAAACGTCCTGTTTAGATAATTTGGAAGTTGAAATGACTTCTGCCTGCCAAACGAAAAAATGGATTCTGCTGTCGATTTGAAAGATAATGGGACATTTCAGACATCATCCCCTGAGACTCCATAGACCAGCTCCAGTCCACCGGCTCAACCTCTCCAACCTCAGCGGGGGCCTGGGCCTTTTAACAACTATGCACCCCAGAGGCTCCCCCTCCCTAACGACTTTAGTCATCCTGGAGAAGGACGCCAACAGACTGTTCAGCAGGCCGAACCCCAGCAAGTAGCTGGGCTAGACTGCCTCCCCATCCACCCGGAAGCACTGTGCCGATCAGCTGTCTCATTGGAGACATGCCATGTGCCAGCCTGAACCCCCCACCATTATCCCCATCCTCTAAAACCAAGGACCACAGGACTTGTGTTGTCCTACCTCAAATCCATTACAGACCCACTCCTGGATCCCCTTCTGTTCGCCTACAGAGCCAACAGGGATGTAGATGATGCAGTAAACATGGCCCTTCACTTCATCCTCCAGCACCTGGACTCCCCAGGAACCTACGCCAGGATGCTGTTTGTGGATTTCAGCTCTGCTTTCAACACCATCATCCCGGCCCTGCAGCAGGACAAGCTCTCCCAGCTGAACGTGCCTGACTCCACCTGCAGGTGGATCACAGACTTCCTAACGGACAGGAAGCAGCAGGTGAAGCTGGGAAAACACCTCTCTGACTCCAAGATCATCAGCACTGGTTCCCCTCAAGGCTGCCTTCTTTCTCCCCTGCTCTTCTCCCTTTATACCAACAGCTGCACCTCCAGACCGTCAAGCTACTGAAGTTTGCGGACGACACCACCCTTGTTGGGCTCATCTCTGGTGGAGATGAGTCCGCCTACAGGTGGGAGATCGACCATGTGGTGACCTGTTGCAGTCAGAGCTACCTGGAGCTCCATGTTCTTAAGACAGGGGAGATGTATTTCGAGTCGTTGCGCTTCCAAGGAGCTGAACACCAAGAAATCCCAGCAGTGGATCTCCTTCCTGCAGCAGCTAACGAAGTACATCCTGCCAAAGACAATGATGGTGCACTTCTACACTGCCATCAAGTCCAAACTCACCTCCTGGTCCCCAGTTGTCAGCCCAGCAGACTGCTGCTCATACTCACCAGTGGGCAGTCCCCAGCTGTCAGGTCCTGAGAAACTGATGGATCCAGTCAGGGACGATCCTTCAATCTGTCATTACGCACACAAACACATACGAGCACATTCAGAACCTGACGCGAGCAGGAAGCCCAGAGGACCTGATGCTGCCTCCAGCTGTGGACTCACGAGGGTTAATGAGACAAACAGTTCAGGGTTAAACTTCTGACAGACTCACAGGGACTAAAGAAAAGGAAGTTTTCAGTTTGCATCCAGACAGCTGCTTCAATCACTGACATCCAGCAGACGTCTGCAGTAGTTCTGAAGGAAAATATTTAAAGTTCACTGAGTGGAACAGATGAGACGGTTCAGCCACATTCAATACAATCAACTAAAATACTCACAGATCAGATCTTCCCATGTGAACTCATCAACACTGCAATATGCACGTTGATCTTTCTTAGAATCAGCACAAGGTGAAGTGAATAAGCGTATTTAAAGAGGACAACCAGCTTCATATTGTTGGTAGTCCGTCACAGCACAGCTCCTTAACCACTCAGCACCTCTCCTTCATGACTTGTTGAACAGGCTGCTCAGTGGCATTTCCTGTGTTGCTAGGAACGGTAGTGAAAGTCATTAGTCACAACAGGTTCACCTTCGCTGGAGGAAACCTGAAGGAAAAAGGATGTCAAGAAATAAACGATTGCCACCTTGATCCCAGCTGGCCACCAATCTTCCCCTCACCACCTTTTGAAAAGCTGCGGCACAGACAGGCCTCTGAAATCCATACATTTCAGATGAAACTGTCATTGTTCCCGGGATGAATACGCCTCACCCGTGAGTGATACAGGAAAGCTCGATGTACCTGTCAAAAGTGGGCAGAAAAATAAAGGACAGAGAAAGAAACACAAGTTTGGAAATGATCTTTGAGTGCAGCAAAGTGCCCGGGCTGTGCCGAGCTGCCTCTGGACCTGATCTCTGGAATTAATCCCATTCTGTGTTTACAGCTCTGCTGTTCTAACGCTGCTCCTGCAGAGGCATGGCGTGGATTTTAGTTTGTTACTGTAGGACATTTCAAACACTGTCTTTATGATAAAGATGCCTCCATTTTGACGGTAGAAGCAGTGAACGTTATCATCAGGTGCCAGCGGCTGTTTACAGACTGCAGATGTTGGTGAAACCAGCAGAAACAGACTGGAAGGTTGTTCAGGTCACTGCTGTAGTGAATCATGATCACAGCTTCAACATGTCACATCAGATCGGTGAAGCTGAGTTCACCACTGAGGTACAAATGATATTCTCCTAAATGCACTCTGGATTCATCTGAACAACAAAGGCTCCTTTAAACTACGATGGTGAAGGTTTATTAGCATGCTAACATGTTCACAATGCTAACATGCTGATGTTTTGCAGGTATAATGTTCGCCATCTTAGTTTAGCATGTTAGCATGCTTACATTTGCTAATTAGCGGTAAACTTAACGTAGCCTACAGCTTATAGGCTGATGGGAATGTCATTAGTTCTGCAGGTATTTGGGTCACTGGTGCCTGATGATGATGCAAGATGGAAACTCAGAAACCTCACCAAAGTTATTGCAGTTGATTCTGAGGGGAACATGAAGGTCTGAACCACATTTCATCACAATCCATCCAACAGCTGCTGAGATGCTTCAGTCTGAACCAAACATGTGAACCTGCTAATGTTTGTTACTGCAGAAGAAATTTTAAATTTCTTTATTTATTGGTTTATTGGTGATAATTGTATTGTACTGTAAGCAGAATATCTGATACACTAATAACATACAATGACAAAGGAAGGTTCAGTTACCATGGTTACAACAGTTTTATTACATTGTGGTCAAACTATCAAATTGAGCTGAGTAAAGATTTAGATTTCTACAGTTAAATACTGTCTGTTATACAAAGTGGAATCAAACCTGAAAGGAGGAAGACGAGACAGATGAAGCTGACTCATTGTTTAGCATGCAAACATGAACCTCCCTGCAAACAAAGCTAGAACCATGGGTAAGCAGAGAAACTCTGCTTACCCATGGTTCCCCTTAAGGTACTTACAAAAGACTAACAAACCAAACTGTCAGAATAATTTGGGATTTTACTAAGTTATAGTTGAACTCCTCCACTACCTTAAACCTCAATCAAACTCTGAACATAAACACAGCTGCTGCACACTATCAGTCTACATATCCACCAGTGAATCAGTGCTTAGGAGTGAAACACGCACTGTGTTAAAGGTCTGACAAAGCTCCGCCCCTCACATGAGAGAAACCAGGAAACAGTTTGTTCCTGTTCAGTTCTCAGAGAGAAGAGACGCAGCGACAGACAGACGGTAAGATTTACCTTCATTACAAAGCCGTGACTTCAACTGAGGGAGGACAGTTACAGGAGGGAGTACTGAAGTACTCAAGTACTGAAGTACTTCAACTGCAACCTGCTGCTGACTGAAACACTCAGAGACTCACAGTGAAAGTAACTGAGGCAGCTTTCTACAGCAGGGAGGGAAACACAGCTGACTTCCTGTTGTAACGTGCTGTCTGCTGGGTTTTCAGCTTCAGAGACAAAATGGCTTCCAGATCAGAGGAGGATCTCTGCTGTCCGGTCTGTCAGGAGGTCTTCAGAGATCCTGTTGTTCTGTCATGTAGCCACAGCTTCTGTAAAGTCTGTCTGAAGAGCTGGTGGAGAGAGAAACAAGCACCTGAGTGTCCAGTTTGTAAGAGAAGATCTTCAAGGTCAGAACCACCTCGTAACCTGGCGTTAAAGAACCTGTGTGAGGCCTTCTTACAGGAGAGAGATCAGAGAGCTTCAGAGGCTCTCTGCAGTCTGCACTCTGAGAAACTCAAACTCTTTTGTCTGGACCATCAGCAGCCAGTGTGTGTCATCTGCAGAGATTCAGAAAAACACAGCAACCACAGATTCAGACCCGTCGATGAAGCTGCACGACAACACAAGAAGGAACTTCAGGAAACTCTGGAGCCCTTAAAGGAGAAGTTAAAGGTTTGTGAACAAGTTAAAGTGAAGTTTGATCAAACAGCAGAACACATGAAGGTCCAGGCCCGACACACAGAGAGGCAGATTAAGGAGCAGTTTAAGAAGCTTCACCAGTTTCTAGAGGAGGAAGAGGAGGCCAGGATGGCTGCACTGAGGGAGGAAGAGGAGCAGAAGAGTCAGATGATGAAGGAGAAGATGGAGGCTCTGAGCAGAGAGATAGCAGCTCTTTCAGACACAGTCAGAGCCACAGAGGAGGAGCTGAGAGCTGAAGACGTCTCATTCCTGCTCAACTACAAGGCTGCAGTGGAAAGAGTCCAGCAGCGCCCCCTGCTGGATGATCCACAGCTGCCCTCAGGAGCTCTGATAGACCAGGCCAAACACCTGGGCAACCTGACCTTCAACATCTGGAACAAGATGAAGGACATGGTCTCCTACACTCCTCTGATCCTGGACCCAAATACTGCAAATCCAGGACTCATCCTGTCTGAAGATCTGACCAGTGTGAGAGGAGGAAAGAGACAGCAGCTTCCTGACAATCCAGAGAGGTTTGATAAATACTACTCTGTCCTGGGCTCTGAGGGCTTTAACTCAGGGACTCACAGCTGGGATGTCGAGGTTGGAGACAATACAGACTGGATAGTGGGTGTGTTAGCAGAGTCTGTGCAGAGGAAGGGAGGCATATCGTCTGGATTATGGGGAATGATGTTCTCTGGAGGTAAATACTCAGCATGGTCATCACCAGCTTCATCCACTGATCTCAGAGTCCAGAAGAAGCCCCAGAGGATCAGAGTGAATCTGGACTGGAACAGAGGAAAGCTGTCGTTCTCTGATCCTGATACTAACACACACATACACACCTTCACACACACTTTCACTGAGAGGATGTTTCCATACATTAACTCTGTGGGTAAACTGAAGCTGTCAGCAGTGAAGGTCTGTGTGACAGTGGAACAGAGCAGTTAGAGATAAAGAGGATGATTATATTCATGATGTTGTTGATTTCTTAAAGGGAAAAGTCTCTGAATTTAACCTGTTAAGCTGCACCTGTCCTCCTGCTGTCTCATTATTCCAAACAAATCTTTATTTTCTTTCACATCAAATATTCATCTTAAACTTCATCCTAAATGAAGGTAAAACAAAATCCAACTACTCCTGTTGGATTTGAAGCATTCTTCTACGTCCTCTTGTCTTCAGTGTGTGTCACCTTTGACGTGCATGTGATCCCTCGCAGCATCTCTGTGTGTCATTCGTCGTCATCGCCAACTCTCGGTGTGGACGCTGTTCTGAATTGATTTGTTATGCCGATCCATGTGATGTGGGCAGCTGTGGTTCAGGAGGTAGAGCGGGTTGCCTGTTAATTGAAAGTCGGTGTTTCAATCCCCGGCTCCTCTGCATGTCAAAGTGTCCTCGGGCAATGTGAATGTGATGTAGAGTAAAAGCGCTTTGAGTGGTCGAAAAGAAGAAAGGTGCTTTACAAATACGGACCATAATTGAGCATCGCTAGAAAAGTCTCAGAACAAAGCATCTGAGTCAGGAACAGAACTACTGCAGATCAGCCACTCTGGTCCTCCACAGGAGAGAAGGAGGGAGATCACATCCTTTGTAAAGTTTACTGTTATTTTAACTCACCCGTCATTTCATCTGTCATGTAAAGGTTTGGTCTAATGGCTGCCTTTTAGTTTTATTTTTAACACTTTGGCTTTTGTGATTTTCTAACATAACAGTGAATTCGGGTACAGGACATGTTAGTCAAAGTTAGTGGATGCTTCGCTCTTGCTGTTAATGCACATGACTACATGTATATATGTCATATAACATTCTATGACTAATGTACTGTGGATAAAATTCTGTAAATATGTATGTTATAGTTGTGTGCCAAAATAATAATATATTGTTTTGAAATGATGTTTATTTATGTAGATTTATATACACACTGAACAAAATTAAAAAATTGCAACACTTTTGTCCCCCCCCCCCATTCAGCATGAGCTGAATTCAAAGATCTCAGACTTTCTCTATGTAAACAAAAGGCCTGTTTCTCTCAAATATTGTTCACAAATCTGTCAAAATCTGTGTTACTGAGCACTTCTCCTTTGCCAAGATAATCCATCCACCTCACAGGTGTGGCACATCAATGCTGATCAGACAGCATGGGTGTTGCACAGGTGTGCCTTAGGCTGGCCACAATAAAAGGCCTCAGGCTGGCCATAATAAAGGGCCACTTAAACATGGTTATGGATATTATATTGCATATCTGACAATAGATCCTCCTAAATATTACATACTGAATCTTTAAATTAGAAAATCTTCTTGCTGTTCCAAATAGCCAGGTGTAGTGTGTTAATTTGGGACGATGTTAAAAGGCTATAAAAATGAAATTATCACTTGTGTGGATCCATATATCCTGTAAAACTTCAGGTTAGGAATTTTTAGGCAACATGGTGTTCAAACTGATGTTCCAAAATATCAGTGACATCAATTCATTTGTTGTTTTGTTGAATTAGTTGATGAATGGACATGATTTTTTTCTGAATGGTCAGGTTGATGAATTGGGGGAAGAATGTAGGCTACCATTTCAGAAAAGAAATTGAGGATCAGTTAATAACATTGATGTGCTGTTAATTGCTGAGCTGAAAAACTGATGAGATGATTATTTTATTCTGAAAAATATTGTAAATTAAATACTTTTAAAAACATATTTGACTCTTTAATCATTTTAACATCTTTATAGTCTATCCTGTTGACATTTGTTAAGGTAATAAATTAAGCTGTTAATTTAATCATTGTTAAATATCAAGTAACCTTTGACATATATTTAATTTAATTTATGGTTAAGAAATAAGTTGAATAGTGTTGAAAACAACAGCCTACAACTACAACAAGATGTTGAAACATGCTTTGTGAAAATATCTTACGGACTTAACTTCTTTACATAAAGAAAGCAGACACCTTCAGGAATTTAGTAATTTTTTAAATTTATGATGAGAATGAGATCACAATGTAGAATTACAAAAACTGTACTTTCTGAGCTGAGATACAAACTGTGTCGCCGAACAATGAAAACAAAACATTAAACATGAAAATGCCAAATTCAAATGTTTCGTGTTGTTTGACCAACTGCCCAATGTCCAAAATATAGAGTTAATTGTCATCAGAAGAAGTAACACAGAGTCGTCCTGTAACCTTGGAGACACTGCAACCAGCAGATGTGTGCAGCTTCAGACGTCCATTTCTTCCAGTTATCAACGGTAAAACATTAAACCGCCAATGTACCACAGGGGCCCAAAACACCTGCCTGCCTTTATAACTTATAACAGGTAACAGCAGAGTGACACCAACTGTACACACAAGAAACAAAACCCTCTGTCTGAATACTCAAAACAACGTATTTGGCTCCTACAGGACCGTTTGAAGGGATTGCAGCATGCTGATTGGACAGTTGAGGGCATCCTTTCATTTAAACCGACAGCCAACAGCCACCTCTGTCCTCCACTTCCAACAGCTGACACCAGCAGTTAGTTCTAAAGCTGCAGTCGGTAACGACTGAACATGCAATGCAAAACCTTCCGCTTCTCTCTCTGCTGCCCGCATCACTCTGCTAAGCCCCGCCCACCAAATTAAGAAGGACACAGTTGACCTGGAAGCCTCATCCTGTCAAGCCTCACCAAGACCCTGGTGCCTCTCACAGCGACTCTCTGCTAAAAAACAAGAGACTAGTACACAACTACCCGCTTTCAGAAGTTATTCCCCTCTGTTTGTCATCAGTCTCTTTGCTACTCATTGAAAAAAAATGCCAGGGCATCAAACACAATGAGCCGGAAGCTCCGTGCGGATCTGGGATGTGATTACACGAGGAGGGACGGGCAGTTCTTTCACTGCTGCTGGTTGTTTCCAACCAGTTTTCATTCCCAACTCGTCACATTTGAAGGCTAAGTCAACACCCATAGTGTCGCTTTTTAACGCCCTGGGTACCCTTTAGCATCGTTTTTACACGTATAGAGCTACACAGTCAAGTTAACAATAATAAATATGCAATGTCTGTTTATACTTTCAAAATAAAACTAGTGGGTAACGTTGTGAATCTGTATATGGTTCATTCTTTGATTATTTCATGAACATTTAACCTCCAACTAACCAGTGAAAGAGCTCAGTGCCAAACCAGACTCTTACTAATAACCACCTCTGTTCCCTGGAAACTCGTCCCTCTGGACTTTAATGAGAATATATTTTTAGTCATCTTACATGGTGAAACAAGGGTAAAGAATCCTCTTCAATGGATGAGGGTGTCAAGGTCAGAATTAAAGACCCTTTCCTACATTTTTAAACAAATGTAATTTAACTTTAAATGCATTTAAATTGGTAAAAATGAGGTGAGTTTAAAGAAAGTGGAAACATGTGATAATATGTGAGTTCACTATGGGGGATTTGACAGCATGGTTTGAACAAAGCTCACCTGCAAAAACGACCTGCAGAGGATGTAATGGACATTTCTTTCCATAAATGACTCTCATTATAAACAAACAGCTGCTGTGGCTGCACCTCACACGTTTAGTCCAGTTAGTTTTTTGGTTCTTCTCATTTTAATGATAATTGGCTGCATGTGGCCAACAAGTCCATTTGTGATGATTGTTGAGTTTCTTTCTGTCTCTCTGCCGGCTCCTATATGCATATGGCCGCTGGTGTTTGCATAATTTTCTCCAGCTCATTTTCTTGTGTTGGACGTGAATGTAAATAAGACTGTATGTGGCAGCTCAGAAACAGCAGCAGCAGCTCCTGTAGCAGCACACGGTTTCTTTTGGCCCACCACCTCCACACTTTGGAGGAGGATCAATGTTCTTTCTTCTAAAAAATATACTCATATAGGCCATTTGTTTCTTTCCAAACTACTTCTGAAGAAAAGTTAACTGAAAATTCTTAGTAATATTATCATAATAAAACAGTAATGCTGCAGAAATGTGGTGGCATTTAGATTAAAACTGAAATTCAAATTAAATCAGTGCATCCACATAAGACATCAGCAGCTAAATCATGAGGTGTTTCCACGACGTCCACAAACCAGATGATCAGACCTGCTCTGACAGAGCTACAGTTACTGCACAGCTGGATCTATAATTTTATTTATTTAAGTCCTACTGTGCAGCAGCAGAAAATAAAAACAAGTGACTGTAAACCAACACAAAACAGAAACCTAGACAACACTACAACCTGCCGTCCCAATGATCACTACTAAAACAGGTTCTCCCCACTATTCTAGACTCCATTACCTGTTTTTATGTCCCAGAACAAGTAATTCCCCCGGTGATCCTCCTGTTTTTGATTGTTTGTTTTTACAAATTTCTATCACATTTCTATCTTATCTGCACTTTCATGCACTTCCTCATCAGCATGTGTGAATATTTAATATTTATATCTTACATGTGCAGCTGCTCCTGTCAGAATGAAAAAACAGTCACAACATTAAGCTTTTAATTTGAAACCACGTTTAGATCAACATCTGTCTGCATTTGCTCGACTGATTGATAATAATGAAACAATTCCCTCCTGATCTGGACTAAATATTTATATTTCTTAATAAAAGTTAATGACAGGAAACTCGGGAGAATCTGAAATGTGATTCAGCATCAGTGGATTTGTGAAATCATCTCCTTCATTTGTGTTTCTGTCTCTTCTCGTATGACTGAGTGTTTGTTAATGAAGGATGTGACTGACTGTGGACTCAGAGAGAGAAAATGTTTTCACAGAGCGAGAAGAAGCAGCGTTTTAGAAAAGCAAGTGATTGTTTCAGGCTGAGTTAAAAACAGTTAGGTCCAAATAATTCAGACAACATAATGCAGGTAAATTCAAATGTGAAGGCGCAACAACAAAAACAGCATCACATGATAAATAACATGTTGAATCAACACAACATCAGGGTCAGATGCTCCTGTGACATGTTAACAGTTACTGTGTTCAACTCTTCAGATGAGTCCTGATGGAACCAGAGGACCTAAACCAGCCCCTGCTGGTTCCTCTCAGGGTTTAACGTTACGTTTGAGTCACAGTGGCAAGAATCACTTTCTCTGTAAGATAATTAACCGGTGATGTTTAAAAACCTCAGAGGTGGTTTAACTAAACTTCCTGAAGGTATTTTCACAGCCCTCAGAGACTCTTCGATCTGCATGAGACAATATTCAGTCTGAGGCAACGTGAAAAAGATTTTGAACCTGTTTCTAAATTAAGTTTTGTAGTCGACATAAAGATGGTGGCTGGAAATGGAAAGTGGGTTCAAAATGTACAGTGGATTTAAAAAGTTGTCTATATTGATGTTACTTTCACAAAAAGAGCGTCTCTGGCTACCTGGATCACAGAACACAGACAGGTTACAAATCTGTTTGATCAAATCTGTTTTCATCCAGATGTTTCACAGAGTCTTTCAGGATTCTGAAAACACCTTCAGAGCAGCTGGACGTGTTGTTAAACAGCTTTCTGTCAGAGAAACTGGAGCTTCTCTCTGTGAGTCCAATGAAGGCCTGATGCTGACACAGGAGAGGTCCAAACCTTTAGATCTCTGACAGTGAGAGATACCACTTCCTGATGTTTCTTTTAAATCCTCATTACAGCTAATTAAAGAGCCAAATAGGAAGCTTTTATTTCTGCTGTTATGTTCATCTCTGTCTCTCTGACCTCTGAAAGCTGCAGTCGGCCTCTCCTCCTGTGTCAGACGTTGTCCCAGCTGCCTCTGAAGCCTGAGGGGCTCTGTCCCGGGTCAGCTGAAGGGTCAGAGGGACCCGGTCCCTGTCTAGGTTCTCGGTATGGACAGGGAGCCCCGAGCGGGATGAGGTTTCCAGAGCTGCTTGTGGTTTTGATGGGAGGGGCTTAACGCAGTTACAGCAGCAGCAGAGAGATGCAGAAGGTTTTGCATTTGTATGTTCTGTTGTTACCGACAGCAGCTTTAATAAACAGCAGATAAAGTAACGTCAGACTGTTCAGTCTGAGAACAAACCCAAACTAAACCGGCAGGAGAAAACCCCGTTCTGGTGCGAGGCAGGCCAGGTGCGCCTGTGTGTCATCATCATGGAAAAAATGACAGTTTCTGTCCAAAAAAATGATCTTAACTCATAAACACAAGAAGCCAGCAGCTTCAAATCACTGCCTGCAGCACACAGACAGTGAGCAGCTTTATATGTTGAGGGGTTTCACTGCTGTTTTCAATAAAATAAAGTTAAAGTTCTGTTTATGGTTCAGGGCTAATATCCCTCATTACAGTGTGTAGAAGTCTTTACTGAGGGACAGATATAACTGGCTGAGTTTGTGAGTCCGGTCTCACTTGTTAGGACCTAAAACATGATGTGATCCCTTCTGCTGGTTTGGGGGGAAATTATTTAAGTTTTTATTCTGTTCTCGCCAAAAAGAAACCAATCACAGATGAGTGATGCAAGAATGTATATTTGGTTAAAAAGAGATGAACATACTGTAGCCTGTATTGTCTCCTGGTATAAACAGGTTATTATGGACAAAGAACTGCTTCTATATGCAGAAATAACATTCTTGGTATCTTTTCTCTCTTAATTTGGTCAGTGTGTCAGGAGTAAATCTTGTTTTTAAGACGCAGTGTTTTCCTGTTACTCCAGTCAGCAGCTAAAGTCAGTGGAAAGTAAACTTCCTCTCATGAATGTTTTAAAAGCTCAACAGTTGATTTCTTCCTTCAGAGAAACCTGCAGCTTCGTTTCTTTTCATTGTTGAATTCTCGAAAGTCACATGTTGACACGACCGACAGTTTTCAGCTCAGACGTTTCCTTTATTGGAATAAAAGCCTTTTTTATTCCAGGCACAGATCTCTGTGTGGATCATTTCCAGCAAGTGCAGAACGTTCCAACAGCAAGAAGGAAAACTGTCCTGTTAGTTTCTTCGGATTTATCCTTCAGAATTATGTCAGATTCAAACATTTTATTTCTAAGAAAACACTTGTGAACTCTGTGTGATGAGCTGCTGACAGCTGCACACTGAGCACAGTGCAGCGTCCTGATGCAAACAAGCTGTAGACTGAGCTGTTACAGCGCTGCAAAAACTGAGCTCTCAGAAACAAGAAAGAAAAAAGCATTAAAATGGGGCAAATATTACTTAAAATAAGCAAAATTATCTGCCAACAGAACAAGAATATTTCACTCGATATTTAAGGCCAAAAAAACTTGAAACAGCTGAAATTTTCTAACATAAAGTCGCCTGGTAAGAAGAAAGATCTTGTCAGACAGAAAACAAGTATATTTGCCTTCAGTTAAGATAATTAATCTGACTAAGATTTTAGTTTTTGCAGTGAGTTTTTTCTGATTTCTTTGGTGCAATTTCTGAAACTACCAGCTATTTTTGCAAAGCTCAAAACCAAAAAAACAAAACATTTTATATTTCTTGCAAAAGCAAACAAGTCTTTTGATTCTCTTAGTAAGTTTGTGTTTTCAGATTAGTTTCCCTGTAAACCGCCTGTTATCACCCTAAAAACCCTCCTGAGTCGTGAGTTTTTATTAGTCTGCTGCTGATGTAATCAAAAAGCCGCCCTCCTCCAGCACACTGCCAAGTGCAGCTCAAGGTTGTTTGGGTCGCGGTATTTACCACGTGGCCTCCTGAGGTGTGGAACCAGCATTTAGAAAGAGGCATCAAACTGTGCTGCTGACATTCAGAACACACAGCCTGCAGCACTCGTGACGAACCGAACCGTCACCTCGGCTCCGGGAAGGACGTCACAGCCGCTGCTGCTTTATTTCTTTGTCAGCCAGAATGCAGGACGTCCTCGCTGCAGCAGGTGTGGACACTTTACACGGACGTTTGTTTCTTTTTGTTTTAAACGTGAGTGAATCTCTTCCAGGTTTCAGTCAGCAGCCGCCTCATGAAGCAGATCAGCAGGCGACAGCTGTTTGTCTTAGATAATATAAGATAATCACTAAGCACATAATAAAGACGCAGCCGGGAGCGGAGCACTGAGACGTTTAGCTGCAGCCTGACACATCCAGACGAGTCGTCTCCTCGTCCTCAGGTCGAGCCTGTGAAGATGAAGCTGCACTGAGGAGCACGAGGAAGCTGCAGAGTGTTTCATCTCCTCTTGTGTCTTCAGCTGCACGAGATGAAGACGTCTGACATTTAAGGTGCTTTTAGTCAGCGGCCTGTTGCTGCCATGACGCTGACATTTAGAGCTTTTTTTAGTGAAATATTTAGAATAGTATTGGATATGTACAGTCAGGGTCCAGTTTATTAGGTACACCCAGCAAAAACAAAGTCTGTCCTGTAGTAAATCCTCCCTCAGGAAGGTTCTAATGTTCAGTTTGGGTTTTGTACCATCAGGGTGGAGGATGTAGAGTTTGTGCTGCTGCTGAACTGGACTGAGTTCCTCTGACACCCCATTTAAAAACACTTGTACAAAATCTCCTTCTGTGTCTGAGTGTTTTGCTGTAACCAGACGGAGATCGGCCGGCTCCTCCTTCAACAATCAAACCCAGCGCAGCAACAAGAACCAGGCGGTGATCCCTCCTCTGTCTCACCTCTGCAACAAGTGTAACGTTCAGACGCTGCTGCAGCGCTGCGTCGCCTGCTGTTTTGAACATTTTCCAATGCAGATTTTGAGCCTCTCGCTGCCAAAACTGCATCTTTTTCCCCAAGAAAATGGAACATAAACGCTCTCCAGCTCCAGCGGGGCTTTTCTGGCCCATTTTTCCTGCATATCAGTAGTTGTTGTTTAAGACGGCAGAGTTTACTGAAGAATTAGTGTTGTCAAGACTGGCGCGCTGGCAAACAGTCAAGGTGCATCATGCGGCTGAAAAATAGTTGTTAAAGGCAGAAACAGCCTGCAGACGGCCAGAAACCTGAGGATTCCTCCTGCAGCTGTGCAAAGGATTTAAATTTGAATATCTGGGTTCTAAAGACAGGATGTTTTTATTTATTGTTCTCTCTCCTCGTCGCTCTCTCTCTCTCTCTCTGTCAGCATCCTTCCTGTCTCTCCCTGGCCTCCCCCCTCCCCCCAGTACAGGGACAGTCTCTGTGGATCAGTGACTCTGAGGACAGCCAGGCAGAGACGGAGGAGGTGGACACTGAATCTCAACTACAGGCCAAGGACGGCCTGCAGGAGATAAGAGAGAGGGAGCAGCAGAAAGGCAGAGGAGGAGTGGAGGGGAGGTGAAGGAGGAAGGTCTGTTCATCGGACCGACTGCAGCGTGACGGCCTGAACAGGACAGAGTTTTATAACGCTGCGTTCAAGAGAAGATATTTCTCCTGTTTCTCAGTTAACACTTCAACTCTTCCAGCAGCAGAGTTCTGTCAGGCGTTCACTTTGACTTTTCCCCTAAACTACCACGAATGAAACTCAACCCTTCGTTCATAAAGATGGTGACATCACACCTGCTGAACGTCAGCACGTTAGCGTGCTAATGTTAGCAGCCAGGAGAAGCAGAGCTGCAGCTTCAGGCAGGAAGGAGCTTCTTTATTTTTCAGGCTTTTGACTGTTTTCACAAGCGATCGCTCAAACAGGAGGGAGACGAGACGAAGGTGACACTTTTCAGATACGCTGCCGACCCGTTTGGCGTTTCAAAACTCCGGAGGGCGTGAAGACGGT
Organism: Lepomis macrochirus; assembly: GCA_024633595.2. Taxonomy (NCBI): domain Eukaryota; kingdom Metazoa; phylum Chordata; class Actinopteri; order Centrarchiformes; family Centrarchidae; genus Lepomis; species Lepomis macrochirus. The sequence goes on along the minus strand of JALXJV020000028.1, from coordinate 472,998 downwards.
GAAGACGGGCCAAAACGGAGGGTTTTAGAAACGACGACGCTCACGCTCGGCTCTCTGATTGGCTCTTAGAAGTCATGCAAAGCAGAAACACGATACTACTGACCAGGTTTTTGAACTAAAATATTCTGTACAGTGCAAATAACACTTATCTGCCTACACTCTGTGCACTGTGGTCGTTTACTACACGACGACGTCTGTTTTTGCCGCCACACTCCTGTGTTACCTTCAGTCACAGTTCCAGCTCGTTATTGGTGCAAACAAAAAAACTTCTTTGTCTGTATTTATTTATTCTTTCGCCAAATCTTCTGTAACTAGGAAGAGACCATCTGCTTCATGTTCACACCTGCACGCCCAGTGAACCTGAACGGCCAATAGATTTGCATTTTCAGTCGTTTTAATGTGGACGGAGATCAACTCTGATACTCTGCTAAAACTCTGCTGTGGACGGAGATCGTGATTCGTTTTAATTCTCTGTTTGCGAGCTAAAACGGAGCAGTGTGGGCGGGGCCTCAGCCTCCTCTGCTGCCCTCAGGTCTTCAGGTCCAGAGGACCGTAGTAATAAATGGACGCCTCACCGGTGTTGATAATTAAACGGCCACTACCAGAAGACCTGAGGCTCCAGAGGCCGGACGTAACGTGATAGATAGGCGGGACCAGGACCATTAGGAGCCCTGCAGACCAATAAAAGGATAATAACATCGATCCTGAAGAAAACAGGTAGCTGGTGCAGGGACCCTGTGTCACCTGGGCTCCTGCTGGTCCCAGAGACCACATGTGCAGCTGAGTTTGGACGTAACTGAGCTGCATTCTTCTTCTCAGAGAGAGCAGGAACCCGGATCTCCCTGAAACACCAGGCAGGCTCTGAAATCTACAGCAGAACCCAAAGTATGTTTCTGTTTGGTTCATTAATGAAACGACCCGTTACTGACTGAGAGAACATGTGACGTTAAACTCTGCGTGGAATAATGATCTTTGTTTTGATGCTGCCGTTATAAATCGGCCGCCCTGCTCTCAAAATAAAGACATCGACCGTTACAAAACTCGTATCAGTCGACCGCCGTCGTCGATAAAAACAGCGCCGTGCTCCCAGCGTCACGTCAGAGCCACGTGGCTCAGAAGCCCGGAGTTCTAAACATGAAACCCTGTTCACACACCTGCTGTGGTGAAAATACAGGCTGCACAGTCCAAACACAAGTGTCTCCCTGTTCTGATGTGTTTTTTACACTTAAAGCTCAAACACACAACACAAACCTACACATGTTGTGTACTTGTGTCTCTGCATGTTGGTCGTTCAGCTCATGAAGCCAGTTTAGGGATAAAAGCAGGAGGGCGGGCGACGTTAAACATGCGTGTTAAGAAAGGGGGGTCATATCATTTTAACCCAGTGTTCAACACACAGACTGAAACTGAGGCATTATAACACGTAGTTAGGGGTCAGCTGGAAAATGTTTTTTATTAGTAACTCTGTTCAAACAGAAAAATAAATGCAGCTCAGCAGGAATCAAAACATCAGGCCGCTGCTTTTAGATTACAAGTCAAGCGGCGGCTTCAGCGCTCACAGTTAGGAGTCATTCACCTCTGAGCGGGTTCATTAGCGCTGATTCACAGGCCGGACACATTGTGTGTGTGTGGGGGGGGGGTGTTCACTCTTGACCCCGTCCATCTTGTGAAAAACACAATCAGAGAGCTTCTCACTGTTAAGTTAAACATAAAGAGCCTAAGTCCCTCACCTTCTGCTGGACCACCATGGGACCTTCAGAAAAAATCTGCACGGCAGGAGACGTTTGAATTGTGCCGTCCACCCCCGGCTCTGGTTCCAGTGATGATGCCGGTCCAAGTGACCCAACAGGGCAAAAGTGAGTTCATATTATTAAAGAAGTATTAGAAAGAGTTCATTCTAGACCAGCTCACTTGAAAACTGCCCTGGGATCTTCTCAGCTTTAAGTTCCTTTGAGCTAACGTTCTCTGTATGTTCTCAGAGACACGGGCCAGCTCCACATCCGTGAGCCTCAAAGTGGGACTCAAAGCTGCAGGTTTGACAGGTTTCAAGCTGCACCTGACTATTTAACTATTTAAGTCCCAAATCTCCAGCTGGAGCTAAGAACATCTTACAGCAGGACTCAGTTTGCTCTGTGCTGCCTGTAGACTTGTTAGCGGCTCTCTAGTGTGTCGATTGTGTCCTTTCACCTGCTCATTGTGGCTCATAACTGATCTGAGCCCAGTGGGCCTGTGCATCATCAATTGACGCTCCTCTTCCTCTTTCATCACAGGTAGACAGCGTCTCCAGAATGCTGCGGTACAGACACGTGGACTTTCTCCTGAGGCGTGCAGAGACCCAAGGCTTCCTGAACCGACTGAAGGAAGCTCAGATGGGTCCAGCCACCATCCTCGGCTATGTAAAGCACGTCGTCTGGTTTGTCCTGTATCTCGAGACATGTCAGGATTTGGCCGCCGCTGACCCGGACTTCCACAGGACGAGCCAGGAGTACATTGAGCTGCTTAAAACCTCAGCAAAGCCACATGCAAAAGAAGGTTAGTTGTTAATCTCCTGATGTTCGATGGCTTTAATGGCTCCTCATGTGTTTGGTTTTCACTTGTCTAGTTTCAACAGCTTCATTAATGGCCATCTGGCTCTCCACGTGTGTCGCAGAGTCTCCCCCGAGTCAAACAGGGGCATGCTGGGTATCTACAGGAAGCTCCTGGAGCACCAGCATGTGGGCGATGAGGAAAGACTCTGTTCCGCTAATCCTGCAAAGCTGATCCTGATCCTGTAACACCTCCAGAGACCAGGAGCAGAAGTACTTTCCTCAGTTGGTAGAAAATATCGCATGTCCAGATTCAAATAAAGCAGGTTACTTTGTTCTGTTGTCATTAACTCCCACTGTGTCCTTCATTGTTTTCCAGACAGGGCTCAATGCAGATAGCGATGTGTGGACCACCGACCATCCAAGTCCAAAGGACATCGTAACAAAGAGGAAACCAGCCAAGGAGGTGTGTGTTGAGAGTGATCCATCCATCAGTAGGAGAGTCTCAGAACGGAAGTGGACAGGCCGGGCCATCAAGGATTTCAGTAGCAGCAAAGGGCAAGAGAGCAGGAGAGCATTAATCCAGCAGCCAGTTAGTTATAATCCTGAAATGAAGAAGCGCACTGATGCCACCTTCTTCTGTCCACAGGGGTTGTTGCCACCAAAGACTTTGCCAAAGGCTCCATCATTTGTGATCATCATGGCAGGGTAATCCCAGCAGCAGCAGAGGGCAGAGGGATGATGGAGGCCAAGCAGCATGAGGTTTGCAACCTTTTCTTTTTTGAGGCTGGTGGCTGCAAACTCTGCGAGGACGCTCAGACGGTCCCATGTGAGAGTCACCCATCCGAAGACACAAATGGCAGGAGGGTGAACCATTCGGAGAAAGAAGGCAACGTGAGGCCCCTCCACTGCAGGATGAACCTCCCCTCAGTGTTTCGTCACAGCAGTAATGGAAGGATGGTGTGTTGGTGAGGGGCGTCCGACCGATTTTGGTGGCCAAACATGCCAGGACTGATTTTTTTCCCAGTCCAGTCCTGACCCAGAGCGATGGTGGATGGTCATGAATGTAGCGTGGCCTTCTATTGGACCAGCCACAGAGGACGCCTGGCCAGCTTCATTCCTTCAGGACAGCACACACAAGGTCAACCAGCTGACAACGACAGTCTGCCTCCATGTTTGTTTCTACCTGAAGTCACGTTTGATTTGTCAAAAGTCCCTGAACCGCCACTCTGAATCCGTTTTAGTATAAACGGCAAGTGTGTGGTCCTGCGTCTGGACTGAACCGTCTGTTCTTAAGATTAAAATGTTAAAAAATAGATTAAATCGGTTCAGACCGGCTGCCTATCTGGAGGTAAACACCAGGGCCCGTATTCACAAAGAATCTTAAGGCTAAAAGTAGCTCCTAGTGACGTAATTCTAAGAAAATTCTTAGAAAAGTGGGCGTTTACTCTTAAAATTAAAGAAAAAATCCTAATAAAGAAAAAAGTAATTCATAAAGCATCTTAACCCTTAAAAGAGCTCTTAAGCTCGGAATTGTTAGGAGCAGCGACGAGGACTTTTAAGAGGCTTAAGAGTTTCTTTAGTAGAGGAGAAAATGGCAGAAAGACGAAGAGGGAGAAGAAATGTGCTGCAGGATGACAGTGAGTTAATCAGACGCTATAGATTAGATCGTGCAGGGATCGTGTTTGTGACTGATCTTATTAGATACACGCAAACATCTCCGACACAGGCAGGAATGAAAGTAATCACTACATTACGATATTTGGCGATGCAGCGGTGATTTGGGTCTGTCACAACCTTCTGTAAGCGTGATCACACAAACAATTAAAGCTGATGATACACGGGGCAACTTTTTGAGCAATGTTGCTGGGCAATCTTGCTAGAGGCAAGTCCGACCATGCTCTGTGTATCATCAGCCTTACAGCACTTTCAGAACCTCTTATTGTGTCGCAGTTCATTTCGTTTCCACTGGACATTCCCACCTTGCAGGCTCAAAAAACTGCATGTATGAATATAGCAGCTTCCCTCTTGCGCACAACGAGAATGAACCGTTAATAGTTTGCGCTGTACGCTCCCACGTCTGCTTCTCGCTGTGACACCCGACCCGAATTTTCCTTTTAGAAAGGCTTGGGTTCATCCACTAACTGGTCCAGTTGGGCTTTCTCGCCCTGCTTGGTTTTGATTCCGTGTTTGATCCATTAAAACCAACATTCAAACCACCACTTAAATAGAAACGCCAGCAATCAGTGTAATTGGAAAGAGTGGAACAATTTTTATCATTCCAAGCCAATAAGATACCTGATAGGAAATAAACAGCATGGTAAATAAAAAACAGCATTTATATACACATATATGTGTGAGTGAGTGAGAGGAGAGAACGGTCAAATAGGAAATATTACGCATTTAATTTCCAAAGTAAAGGCTTAGAATATCACCTGTACTTAGAATCACTCTTTTTTTTCCTTCTTGGACAACCAACCAATCACAGTCTTCAAAAGATTGTGTCATACATAGCAACGGGGTCAGCCCCCGCCTCCTCACTAAGTTAAAAGTTTTTGTCTTTTCCTTGCTCAGAGCTGCTCTCAGATCAGTCCTGAATAGCTCTTAAGCTAAGACTCCTAGGTAAAAGCTTTTAAGCGAAGATAAGAGTTTTCTGAGAGGACTCTTAGATTCTTTATGAATACGGGCCCTGATATTTAAACCAATGAAAGAAAAGAAAACATATCATCTGAAATTATTCTTAAGCACAATAAAACCAGCTGATCTGTAAAAGCGGCTCCTGAAACATCTCCAGCAGACACAGAAACTGCGCCCAGGTGGCGTCATTTGCTGTCAGCAGTCCACCTTAACGAATCAGCAGTGGGATGAACAGTTTGCACTTGTATGTAGACACATACTCACGGAAAGAAACAGACAGACACAATATTTCTGTTGTGGGATTTGGGGGGAAAATCAAATCTCATCAAGTGAGAAAGTAAGTGGGTGGAGGAAGGATGGCGATCCAAAGAGAAGCAGAATACACAGAGGAGAGAGAGAGAGGGGGAGAGAGAGACCTACAGTCCCTCTGTTGGACTGAGACAAAATCACTTTCATGCTCCAGATGGATGTTTGGGTCGATGGGTTCTGCAGAGCCTCACAGCGGTTCCTGAACAAGAATCCTCCATAATAGGCACCAAAGGGAGAAGCAGCAGCATCACACCAACACACCAATCAGCCAGCACCACAGACGGATAGTTATCAGGTCCTCCTCCTATTGATTTCTCTTACAGAGGTATTTACGCCCAGAAAAGAAATACAGTTATCGTCCACGGGGCAGCGGGCGCATTTATCTCCTTTAACTGGCCTCCGGCTTCCTTTAACTGCTTCAGCGCCGGGGGCGGCTCATCGCAGATGGCAGAGAGGTGGCGGCGGAGTCCCGGGAGAGCCGGGCTTTATATAGAGAGAGCTAATGATCCGTCTGCCGGCGGTGGCGGCGGGAGGCTGCAGAGACCGGTCGATGTGAGAAGTGTGTCGCCCCGAGGCAGAGCTGAGGCTGCGTCAGGAAGTTCACCCTGTGTGGAGGCCGTCAGGCCGGACGCTGGCATCACACTCTGCGTGGTGGAAACGGCTGGTTTGCATTGAGATTAGTTTGTTTTTAACTTTGTGGGATGGATCCACACAGCGATACTGATACATGGTACAAACCACCGATAGTGGATTTTTGAGGCTGCTGCTGATTTAAAAAAATATGACCTAATAATTTTCTGTTTTTACATTAAAAAAAAAAATCATAAAAAACTTTTTATTTTCAAGTAAAGTGACTCAAACAAACACTGAGAGACATTTTACAGTGTGAAATGATCCGAAACCATTTCTGTACCGACGTTTACTCTGATGTACTGACAAATACATGATAATAACAATAATAATAATGGATTTATTTGCGTAGCACTTTTCAATCCTTATAGTGATCAATGTAAAACACAGAGTCAAATAAAACGTATTATACACAGTGGTGTGCACCAAATAAAATGTAATTCATGTACATGTACAATTAAAGCAAAATTAACATTAAAAGCTATTTTGTATAAATGAGTCTCAAGAAGATGAAACCAGGATCAGACTTTGAGCCTGATCTCCTCTGGTAGCCTGATCCAGACTGTAGGGGTCCTGACAGCAGAGGCCCTGTCCCCTTTGGTTTGTAGCCTAAACCTACCAGAGGATCTCTAATAAACTGTTGCTTCAAATTTGGCCTCAAACGTTTATGTGACACAAAGACAATCTGTTATTTTGGCCGGTGGATTTTTTCATCTACCAGCCGCCTTGGCAGGTGAGCCAAAAAGTTCATTTCCACCCCTCCTGCAAATCCATCAGTGTGCTCGCTGAGTCCCGTTCTCCCCCCTGAGACCATCACAGCTGCTCGTAGATTATTGCCGTCAACGTGCAAAGAGACAAAGCGTTGTACATAATGTGCTCCATGCTGCATGTGTAAATATCTATTCTAAGTTATTCTGACGCACAGATGGAGGTTAAATATGTACAGAAATGACCAGCAGATGAGCCTTGTTAGCGATCTCCTAATAAAACTCACAGATGGAGGGACATGACGTGCAAACGTAGACTGTTGAACAGCTACAGAGGGACGTAGCCTACATGCAGATGTACTGATATATGTATATAATGCGTGAGGACGTGCGTGAACGTGCACAGCAGAGCTACAAAGATGTGTTGAAGCAGGTTTGGAGGTCAGCGCCGTGCGGCAGAGCAGATGTCTACAGCAGCTCGCAGCGGGGGAACACACAGAAACACATTACAGAGACGGCGTGTTGTGACCAGACACCGACACCCTCCTGATGTCTGACGCCGCTGTGCCAGGAAGCTTTGTGCAGCCGGACGGCAACGACATAACCTCCCTTTCTTTACTACAGTCTGCGGGGCCTCCGAGTCCGAGCCGCACGGCGGCAGAGAGCAGCGGCCCCTTCGAGGCGACCGAGGACGAGTCCGGCTCACACCTCCCTACTTTAAAGGAGAGAGGTTACGTCTGAAGGCCGCAGAGAAGCTCAGGTCATTTTAAAAACTAGAAACTGATTTATTTTTAAGGGGGGAAAGTTAGTTTGCCGACAATATCTCCTCTCACAGCCTGCGATTAGCAGAGTTAAAGAACATCCAGCTGAAATCAATGAATGTGAGCTGCTGATGAAGAGCTATCGATCTGACTCCTGGATTCTTCCACTTTGCGGTTTATGTTCATCATTTCTTCTTTGGACGGTGACAGTCAGTGATTAGTGGTGAGGTTATTTTGGATCCACACTCTTGGGACGCTGCCTCCTCTTGTGTATTGAGTTGTTCTTGAGATGCCACTCCAGTAACACTTAATTAACAGCCCGGGCTTTTTTTTTATTTGCTTCAATATTGAACTCACCCTGCCTATATTTGGGTCAGGCCTTTAGTTCCTTTCCCACAAAACTCTTCATAGGAAACAGGCTGTTTATTTCAAGCAGAATGAATTTTACATCCTGACAAACAGAAAGGATGAAAGCTGAAAGTTACTGTAGTTATTTCAACTTTAGTTAATTTTTATGAGAAAAAGGTTGGACCCTTATGGACCAGAGGAACATAAATAATCAAAGCTTGGACACATATTCAGACTTGATGGCTGCTTTAAAGGTCGGGAGTCACTTTCTTTCTTGTTTCTCATGTTTATTTTGTCATGCTGGTAAATCTGAATGAATAATACTTTGTGCTTATTGTTTCCATAAAATGAGCTGAATGATTGAATCTAATTGATCTAGTGAGGTGTAGCCAGAGCTTAACTTGTGCCTAAACTCAGAGGCACCGGCGTTTAAGCCTTTTACGCTCCGGCACCTTTAATGTGTGCTCCGTTACTGCACAAATAAAATCCAATATTTCATCCAGTCTAATGGATTTCCTGATTTACTATTTGATTTGGTAGCTAATGATGGTTTCTGTTGGTCCTTTGAAACAATGTGCAGGTATGAAGTGTTTTAAATAATTATTTGATCAGAAATTATTAATTCATTTTAATTATTAATTCATATTAATTATTAATTCATATTAATTCGTTTTAATCCTGATAATTTACAAGTTAAGCACTGAGTGTCGCAGGTTCATACTGACAAAGGTTTAAACATTTATACATATATGTAGGAACGAGCTCAAGCAGCTGACCCAGTGGGCTTTAAGAGGTTTGAAACATCCACAGAACCAAAGAACCAAAGAACCCGACCAGGCTTCTATTTGAGACGTGTGTTTATTTGTGAAAATGTGTAGCCACTAGGGCTGACCCCGGATATAAATATGTAAAAAGAACTAAACTTTCAATAAATGTTTTTAAAGTGCGTGAATAAATCTAAAATTGTCCCCCTAACCCTGGGTCGTCAGTGCGCAAGTGTCGGCGTAGCGTTTATGTGTGTAAACTTGCTGAAGAGACGGAGCTCCAGCTTGTTGTGCCGAGTTGTTCGCACCTCGCGGGACTTTCGGATAATTTATCACCGTTGAGCTCTGCAGCTTCTCAAGATTAAAGCGGACCTACCGTGTGTGACCCCCCGACCCTGCTCGTAATCACCGCGCACAAAACCCCCCACATGATCCGACTATCGGTCGACTAAAGGCAGGACTTGACGGTTGTGATTCAACTGTGTAAATCCTGAGTCGGGGACAGTCCTAGCAGCCACACCAGGCCTGTAAAAGAGACAGACGGTAAATGTTTTCTGATCATCTGATGAATAACAAAGTCTCTTTTTGTGACAGATGTTTTTTCTGCAGATGTGTTGTAGCTTTGATTCAGTCTGTATTTTGAAGCCATTAGACATTAAAATCAGGACTTCCATTAGGCCTTGTTGTATTAGTCATTAGCAAACACAAATTTAGCTGCATGAGGTAACAACTAACTGACTAAAGGTTTGTGACCGACTCAGCACAGGCGTCGCGGGCGAACTCCGAACAATGAACTTGATGAACTCCAGCCTTTGTGTCTCAGCAGAAGCGACGGGCGCTCTCTCCTTCCTGTCAGTTAACGGACGGTTAAGGTAAAGAAAAGGAAATAAAAGGCTCTGCTGCTCTTTTTTCTGCAGCGGATCGATGAGCCGCTTCAGAGTTGATCCGAGAAACAGATGCACGTCTGCAGAAGGAGACGGAGACAGAAACTTATCTGCAGCGTCAGACCTTCCTCTGCCTCACGCTGCAGCACACACACACTTGACTGAAGGACAGGAAAGACGTCTTGAAACACACACACATCACTTTGATTAATCAGACTCTCTGTTATAATTAAGTTCTTCTCCTCCAGCAACATGCATGAATGTGTGTGTTTGTTTGTGGGTGAAAATATCGCCGATTCCATTTTTGTGGATTCAGTAATCAATAGAAGCAGGCGGGCTGCAGATGGTATCTCCCTGCCAGGTAATTGGCTGAGGCAGATGGTATCTTCCTGCAGTGATTATGTTCAAAGTCTTGTCAGGATGATGGGAAACAGGAAATGTACCCGCTTCAGAAACAACAAAGAAGCTGCTGACCCTGAACGCAGCTGCATGCAGACCTGTCATCATGCTGCAGTGGGGACTTTTAGCAAAGGCTAAAAGGCTTTTCAGGGTCGTGTATCTGTATCGATTAGGTCTCAGAGACCTTGTTGGACGCATGGAGATGTGTGATCTCTGGTGGGATCTGACCTCTGTGCAAAACCAGCAACAAAGAGTTTAAGCGTGTGTTTTCTTTCTCCTTTTATTTGTCGTACACCTGGAGGCGAAGCTGATTCATGCTGCAGCTGTTTGATCCCTGATGCTGATCACTTATTTTTGACATGTTATGATCTTGTAATTTATTATTTATGTTTAATATCAGTTGTCATATTTTTATTTTATACCTGAAACCCAGTTAATTGTGTTGCTGCATGTCTTTGTCAGGACGCTCTTGTAAAAGAGATGTTTAATCCTAATGAGACAAATAAAGGTTATAATAATAAAAACATGGTTCTCTCTCTCTGCTCATCTGCTCACAGTTTTCATGCTTGTTGACTTCGAAGCTGTTGTTGCTGCTTTGACAAACAGTGTGTTGGTGTTCAGGTTTGCATTTTGTTTTAGAGTTAAACGCTCTAAAATTGTTGTAAAATGTTGTTAATAACTATTAAATATATAAAATATCAGCTATTCTAATGAACGCAGAAACCAGAATCATACAGACTGACTACTCAGGACTCTGACTGACCTCCAGTGCGTTTTAGTCCTGAGACAGTTTTTATCGTAACAGTTAAATAAAACATTTTATAAGATGCTCTCAGATGTGTTTTTCTTTTAAATCTTTCTTGGGCCAAATGAAAAGCAGCTGATCACAAAGGCAGGTATTCAGTTCCTGTCAGTGAGACCAGTTTACAGCCCAGAACATGAACTGTGGTGGAATCCATCCCTGTTTCATCCTGCAGAGGGCAGCAACACAAACTGCCAAACACCATAGAAGAAGAAGAAGAGGAGGAAGTGTGCTGAAGGTGAAGTTGGTGTTTGTTGATCAGAAACTCCTGTGAAACCTGTTCAGGACTCTGCAGGCTGAAGATGTGAGGAGCTCCTTCACAGCAGTGAAACCAGAGAAAGTTCAGCAGCTGTTCTCCTGCTAATGACACCAGCTACCTTCTTTTTGGGAGACTGTGAAGCTGAACAGCAGGAGAGGGATTTCTGGCCATGACTGAAGACAGAAACTGGACCTGAGTCCGAACACCTGCTGGCAGAGGAGAAAGATAAATGGACACATCTCTGGTGGAAAACATCCAGGAGGAGCTGAGGTGACATGAAGGAGGGTGGAGTCCAGACTCTGCAGGTGAGTCACCTCTCCTTCCTCTGCTGTTTGCTGGCTGTGTTGCTTATTATGCTGAAGTGTAATGTTTGGCTGCTGGTGTTGTTACAGTCAGTTTCTCGCCGCTTGCTGTCCGTACGGTTGATAATCGGCGTGGGCCGGCCTGCTGGGGCTCGTTTGACTAATTGGACAGTAATAATACTAATAAAGGTTGTGGAGGGGCCTTCCTGCTCGGCTGTGCGTGACCTGGGCCGTCTGTGCAGACGTCTGCTGGGCTGGAAGTTGTTAGTGGAGCTGTGGTAGATCAGTCTGGTTCCAGCTTTCCTGATAAGAACTGTGAGGGATTTTTATGTTGTGTTTGTGAGTTGCAGGTCGTGTTTGTAAATTGTGTTGTGTGATGTGTTATTATCAGGAGTCTGGTGTATGTGTGCATCATGTACAGTTTTTCTACACTGGGACGTTACCTGGGCCTAGAAATGCTGTGTTTAAACACATTCATATAAAAATGTGTAACATACAAAAAAACCCTGAAATAATAAAGCTCTTAAAGTTTTATTTGACAGATCAGATAACAAAAAACCCTCCTCAAGGCTGTGATCCATATGACCAAACATTAAAACCCCTCCATCCCCTTCATTTCTCTTTGGAACCCATTATTAACTGGTCTGTGCTTGTTTGGCTCCTTTCTAGTCTCCCGACCGCTCAAAGTGCTTTTACACTACGTCACGTTCGCCCATATTGATGCTGCCAACTGCTCATCAGAAACAGAAACGTTCACACACATTCAGTTTGGGATTCAGTGTTTTGCCCTCTGGAGGAGCCGGAGGATCGGACCGCAACCTGCTGAACCACATCTGCTATTAAAATTCACTCTTTTTTTTTTTTGTAGCAGTTCAACTTTACTCAACACCTCTGACCTCTAACCTGCATTTCCTGTTTTCCTTCTATCCCCTTACAGTTCTCTTGTATTGATCGCACTTTGTCTTTAACTCTTACTTCTTTCCCTGGGTATTTACCCCCCTGATGCCTTACATGCTATTAGCTCTTAATAGTATTAGTTGCTTACTAGTATCTATTGTCACTGGTAGATCTCATCCTGTAATGATGCTTGGTTGATGCTTGTATGTTGTTCCTCAAATGTAAGTCGCTTTGGATAAAAGCTCTTTCTGATTCTGATGTCTGTGAAGGTTTTAAGTCATCCAGGTCATAGTTACCCGAGCGAGGTTAAGATGAAGGACAAACTGGACTTGGTTGAGGATGCTTGAAGGCGTCTGTCACCCAAGAGGCTTCTCCGGTTCTTCCTGACTGGCAGGGAGTCTCGTTATTAAGGTGATGGACACCGCTTGGTTCGTTAGTGCTCCTGGCTGTTGTAATGCATTGTAAGTTTGTGATAAATGATGTCTTGGCCCTCCTCTGTTTAGAGACGGTCTTTCTATTTTGGTTTAAACTGCCTCTTTTAAACCATCTGTCCTCCTGGTCCAGAAGATGTAAATTGTTGTCATTGAAAGAGAGTCTCTCGTCCTTCAGGTGTAGGTAAACTGCTGAGTCCAGACCTGAGGAGTCAACACATTCTCAGTCCCGACTCGTTGGCCCTCCTGTGTTTAGAGATGGTCTTTCTGTTCTGGTTTAAACTCCAGACACGTGTGGAATCACAGTGTGTGCGTTTACTGTCCTCCTCCTCATCATCTGTAGTGTTGGTGTTCTACCTGGATGTTGCAGCTGTATCCAGGAGCTGGAAGCTCATCTGAATGACCTTTTTATAGACTTTACCTGCCGGGTAGCTTGTGATTTCCCCCTTTTTATTGGAATCTACAATAATAACTTATATAATGTTTTATTAATCTGAGTCTACAGAGTGAAAACTAGTCTGAATCTGACGGCATTAAAAAAACACAGTTAGCACTAAACCTTCAGGTTGGACATGAAGGGATTTTATTCAGGCAGGAACAAAGAGATTTCCAGGTGTCGGGGTTGGCCGAGGTAAAAGTACGAACGTGTTACTGAACTGAATGAAACAGGAAGGTACAATTATCTTTTGCCGCTCACATCAAAGCTGAGGTCACATTAAAGATGAATCAGAAGTTCCTGTCAGCTGGATGCGTTCATGCCCACAGATCGCTGAGTTGATGCTGAACAGGACTTTTCATGTTCTGTGAACATAATGGCCCTATTTCAGGTTTTTCATCTGTTTTTTTAACTTTTGAATTCACCGATGTCACGTTTAAGAGACCTGAAGTTAATCCTGAAGGAAGCCCTCAGGTGTACAGCCGAGGAGGAGGATGAGTGTCCTGGAGACGAAGATCAGCTCTGTGTAGTTTAGTGACATTAACTCTGAGATTAAAGAGACTCGTTTGTAACAGTGAGTCTGCAGTTTGACCTTCAAACACACGTTTGTTGCCAAATGATTGTGATTTTAAAGCAGCTTTAAATTTGATTTTTACCACTTGGAGGCAGCAGAGCAAACTGTAAACACAAGCTGTTCTCAGAGGAACGGAGGGAAAATACTTCATGACATAAAACTGTAAATACACAACATGAATGGGATTCTATTGATTAAGAGTGTTGTGATTTTCCAACATACCAACACACACAAGAAAATCCTTCAGGTAGACTCACTGAAACATGTAATTATTTAGAGGAAGTCCACTTAGAAATCTGATAATTTCATGTCAAGATCAAATAAGGTAATAAGTGAAACTGATTTTTAAAGACCCAGATGTCCCAAAGTCCTTCACAATAAAAGACAAACAGAAAAACAGACCCACAACATGGAAATAAATAAATAGAGCTGATATAAATGATGCGTAAAAAGGAATCAAAGTCATGTAAAAACAAAATATAAAATCTACAAACACTCAGATTATTACATCAGAGGTTTAGATGAAAGCTCACAGATCTGCCTCCTCGTCGAGCCCATGAGGAGACACAGGCTGAAAATCCATTTTGCCTCCATTTCTCAAAGACGTGGACTTGAGGCTGCGATGAGTCTGTGGAGGGGCGTGCAGCGAGGAGGTTTGATCCGTCCTGCCTGTCAACTGTTTGATGATCCGACTGCGTTTAGTTGTGCTGATGTATAATTTAGTGCACGAGCTTCGCGTTGTGATTTTACTGAAGCGTCTCAGCAGCTGTTGGACCGGACTGTGATGAAACGTGGTTCAGACCTTCGTGTTCCCCTCAGGATGAACTGTAAGGACTTTGGCGATCCTCTGACTTTGCATCCAGCGCCATCATCAGGTCAACATGTGCATTTGCTGTCTGACCAAACACCTGCAGAACTAGAGGCGTTCCCAGTTTGTTTGTCCTGTGAGTCCGTCGTCTGTTCCTGTGAGCAGAGTTTTGCAGTGTTGCTGTTAAAACTCTCTCAGCACCTCTGCAGCCATGAATCACACACCTCAGCCTCGGAGGTGGCAGCATTGTAATTGCATCGTGTTTGTGTGTGTGTGTTATGTAGCCTGGACGTACAGTATATACGTGAGTGTGTGTTTGTTCTGTATGACTGTAGCAGCCACCTACAGGCTGTGATTAACCTCTCAGGCTGATGAAGGAGCTCTCACACTGTGTGTGTGTTCTACAGAGGAAGTAAAGGCTTTAAAAGAGAGCAGAAAGCCGCTGCCTTTATGTGTCTGAGAGTTAAAGTGATGCATTATGGGTCACCCGTCGGTCAGCGTCGGTGCAGGTCAGCAGAAAGTGAAAGCAGAAAGTCAAACAGTTTACTGGAGGCAGAAGTGTGACGGAGACAAACAGCCTCCTCCTGCTTTTTCTCATTTAAAGGCTCCGTCCACACTTCAATGTTTTTATTTTAAGACTCAGACCTTCTGCCACGTTTCCGCCTCCTGTTTAGACTAAAACAGAGAAGTCCTCTGGGGCAGCCTTTTAGTGCGGACAGACGAACAACGGAGGACTTTTAAAAACGATGACGCTCATGTTCGGCTTCCTGATTGGGTCTCCTCAGTCATGCGAAGCAGAAACGAAGCTGCTGTTTTAGTTTTGCTGTTTTTATTAAAATATTTTGTACACTTGTTCCGTGCATTTCTATTTGTCCTCCCGTGTTCCTTTCAGTAACAGTTCCACCTCGTTGTCGGTCCGTGCAGAGAAATCTCTGCTGTGGTTCTTCACCGTCGCTGCTCTTCGTTCATCTCTAGTGGATTATGCAACGTCACAGTTTTATTTAGTTAACGTTACACTGGGTTTAAGAGTCTGGCCAGTGTGTGGACTTACAGTATTTAATAAGCCGTCAGTATTTGCATTTCACATCACATGGTTGTGCACTGTTTTATTAGCAACCTGGATTGAAGGCAGCAGGTGAGACAACATTCGTAAGAACCACGAGAGACTTGAGACTTGACTTGGACTCCAGCTCAGAGACTTGTGAGGACCTCTGGTGATGAGCGATTTAATTCTGATAGGCAGGTAAAACGCTTTAGTGGACAGATTGTTTTAAAAGTCCACTTTAAAACAAAACGTAGTGTGGATGTAGCCTGAGATATAAAAACACAGTTTGGGTTTTAATGCGCTAACTTTTAGAAATGATTGCAATGATTTGGAGGATGTAAACAGGAAGTATAATTTTGATTCAGGTAGTTGGCTCTGAGCTACAACCTGAGCTTCATTACTTTACCCTGTATGTGGTCATATTTAGTCAAACTGTCTCCATTAACAGTAGCTGAATTAGCTGAATTAGCTGAATTAGCTGAATTAGCTGTTAGCGTCTCCTGTTAGCAGTGGACCCACAGATGTTCAGACACCCGTCACTGGATCACTGTGATACTGAAGTAAACTTAATAAACATGAAGATTCTCAGGTTCTGCAGGGTCTTTCTCTGATTTTGTGGATTTATGGACGTTTCTTTGTGATGGAGCCACTGAATCTAATAAAACACAGTTTTCATGTCAGTGTGTTCAGATCTGACTGAGTTTTTTTTCAAATCACATCAGTCTGTCTGAGTGTTTTAAAGTATCTTAATCTCCTCCATCAGCTGTGAGCCCCCTCTTGCAGGGTTAATTTAAGTGGCCCCTCTCAAACAGCAGGCCCCTGGGATCACATGGCTAAGTTCCAATCATTTGCACAACTGATTTCAATGCAGTTACTGGACATAAATACACAAATACAAGGACTTACAATGTGTCACACACACACACACACACACACACACACACACACACGTTCTTCACGTCAATAAGAAAATAAGTGCAGTGATTGAGCGTTTCCCAGGAGGTCCACTCAATCTCCACTGCAATCAGCTTCCTCTGCAGTGTTTCCAGATCAAACTGAATCAGCGATGTGTTTTCCCTCGATCTCGTCTTATTTAAGGGATGTGGGTAATTATGGAAGATTTGAAAGTGCCACGCGTCGTAGTCTGACTGATGCCTCACCGCTTTTTGAAGATGATTCACTTCATTATCTTCAGCGATGCGACTGGTGCAGAATCCACTTTGATGTGACGCTGATATTCTCTGTCGCAGTCGGTTAAAGAGGAACACGTAGAGCTTGTTGTGTGACGGCGGTACAACGATAACGCCGCTTCTTCACCGTCAGGAGGTGCAAATTGTTCAGCCTGCAGATTGATTTTTACCTTCAGGAGGACGTAACGTAACGACAGAGACGTCGGTTCTTCACACAGATTTCAGGGATGAATTTGACAGGAAATCTGCTTTAAAGGACAAAAGACAGGAAGAGCGGCGGGTAGAGGAGCGCTGTGCTGAAGCTTTCAGAGGTAGAGAGAGGAAAAGGTCGATACTGGAAGACAAATGTGTTAACACGAAGGAGAGGGAACAAGCAAAAACCCTGCATGTAAAGCTACGAAATAACAACGTGAACGCGCTGTAACATCGCAGCAGGTGGAGCTGAAACATAATAAAGGAAGCTAACTACACTCACAGCCGCCATGATGCCACCGCGAGGTGGGCGGGGCATTCCCAATTTCTCAATGAGGGAGTATGGGATGGCGACGGTGCAATGGATAAGACTAAGCCTGAGCAAGACTCTTAACCCCTCGTTGCTCCAGTAAGTCGCTTTGGATAAAAGCTAAATGAATAAATGTAAATGTTGTTAAAGAAGAGAAGCATCACAGCAGAGTATTTTTACATTTTTTAAAACGTGTCTGGGGGTTTAAAATGAACTTTAAAATCACAGCTACTTCAGAAAGACTCAAATGAATCTAAACACTTGTGAGTTTCAGATTCTATAATAATGTTGTCTGGAAAATTTACGTTCGCTCTGTTTTTAATCAGCGAGCTCAGAAACCCTGAAGGTTTCTGTTTAATAATACTGTGTGTGTGTGTGTGTGTGTGTGTGTGTGTGCGTGTGTGTGTGTGATCATTTCATAAACCAATCAGAGACCTTTACTAAACATAAAAAACAGATTTCTTTCAGGCTGTGTGATGATGATGATGATGATGATGATGCCCATTGTTTGACGATAGAAAAACGTCTGTATTTGTCACAGTGTTGTATTTCTCCCCTCTAAGTTCTCACTCACCTTTATAAAGCAGAGAAACATCCTGAGTTGGAAATGTTTCACTGAATTTACAAAAAAGATTCTACATGGTTATCAGGATATTAAATGAACTATATCTGGATATGAATTTGTTGCCGTGTCGCACAGCCCTACGTTTCTTCCTTCAGTAGAATATTCACTAGTTGGTGTCTTTGGATGCTGGTCGTGACCTCGGCCGTGCACAGTTAGAAACGCAGATCGAGGCCCGAAGGTTCCTTTAATGGGATTCCTGAAGTCTGATGGACTTGAGATCCCGTGACTGTGATTGTGACGCCTCTCTCCAAACGCCCGGAGACTTTATTTTCATCTCATTTAACAGAGCTGCAGCTCCCACAGCGGGGCGCCGGATCCACGCTCAGTTTGTCAATCGGCCCGATTGATCTGAACTGCGAGCCGGATGAATAAGAGCTCATATCCTGTTTGACCCCTGAGGTCTGTTGCATGTTACAGACTGAGCCTCTGTTGGAGCCCAACAGCTTCGTGTGTTTGTCGCTTTGCACACAGAAACCAACTCCTGTCTCCTACAAACTGTGTTTGTATTTACTATTTATCAACGACACAAAGGTCAGCTCTGCCTGGATGATGTTAGGTGTGAATGTCAGAGGTCAGAGGGGTTTGTGGACCCCTGAGTTCACCAGAGACCAGGTTCACATGCTGAGACCTTTGGTTAGGATCCGTTAAGATGGTGGTTTCTGTTCAGTGTCATTAGTATCAGCACGGACCGTTTCTCTTGTAACACAGAAGTCATTTACTGGCACACTGCTGCTAACTGTAGCTGATTCTGAACGTTTAACACATTCAGAATCAGTACCGCTCGTCGTTAAAAGGCGGCTCGCTGCTTGTAAAATGTAGATTTTAAAGGCCCGTTGTTGTGGTTTGTATTTATCTGTAATGTAGCTTTACTGCTGATATTCTGTCTCAGGCCTGGAGCTCAAATCATTTTCTGACACCCCACAAATATATATTTAAGTAATTCAGTTAGAATCATGAACATGTGACGACTAGTCGAGGAACATCTTAAGGTTTGGGGCAGTCCTGAATATTAATAAACACATCTGTTCTTAACTTTTGCCGTATTAAGTGAAGACCAGGATCTTTCCCTGAGGCCAGGCAGGTAAAGCAGCTGCTTTGGCTCTCTGTTCATTCCAGCTTTCTGGTCTTAACGTCTTTAGTCTCCACGTCGTTAACAAATTTGCTGATGTCTGATATTTCTGCAGACTGACGTGTTTCTCCTGGACGGCGGCCTCTCTGAACACGAGCCAAAATCGATTGGTTCCGACATTAGAAACCTTCACGATGCTCTGTGGGAATCTGGACTTTCAGTATTTTCTCCTCCGAGAACAAAACATGAAGTAAAGCTGATCTCTGACCTCTGATTCTGTCCTAATGACGAGTCTCTCCAGACTCTAGTTAATCACAATGTTCCGCTGATTACCGAGTAATTAAAGGTTAATCAGAGCGAGTTAGCGAGGGCAGAAATAAAAAGGACAGCGACGCGTCTCAGAGGTTTATAACAGGAGACCTTTAGCTCCACTGCAGGTTTAAATCGCCGTCTTAGCTTGAACTTATTTTCCTAAACTCTGCTCACGGTAAAGAGATACTGTATGTAACAGTGTGTGAATACGACTGATCTCCTAATACATCCTCCAACTGTGACTCTGGCAGGCTCAGTAACACACAGCCTTAATTACAGCGTGTGTTTAGAGATGTTATTAGATCTGAAAGGTTTGTTAGAGTCAGCTGAATGAAACCCCAGGGGCCAGTTTGAGGGGACAAAACACAAACATCTGTTCACCTGGTTCGCTGAGGGAAACGAGCTCGACGCTGTCGTGTTTTAAACTGAATCCACCAGTTAAAAGAAAAGCAGAGATAAAACAGGTGAAGGGAGGCCCCCAGAAATAAAAGGTGATGCTGTAAACAGTGAAAAGTGTCTCACAGCTGATCCTGTGCTGCTGACAGATCCGTCCAGGCTGTTCCTCTAACTGTAAAGGGATTAAAGTGACTCTGCAAACACGCTAGTTGGCAGTGGGGTAAAACTGAACGATAATGTGAAAGATGGACAAATGAACTAATTCATGCTGGCGCAGACTGGAGAATAATTTGGCTGATTGTAGGTCAGAGACGTTCATGATCTGAGGCCGGTCAGAACAGATTATTGGCCCACATGATCCTGTAGAGTGAGAGATTTACAGACATAATCTGAAGGTCGCCGACTGGATCAAAGGTTCCACAGTTTTGAATCCTGAGACTCAAATCACAAACCCTGAACAGCCAATGAGAGCGAGCTGAGCAGGAAGCGTCCCCAGCGTGTTGTGTATCTAAAAAAAGGAAAAAACTTGCTGATTCCCTCTTCTCAGCTTCGACTTTATCCACAGTTTGATCACACGAGTTTCTGTGAGATCCCGATTCCATGTAACACCAGGTCTGTGGTCCTAAATCTGGACTGAAGCGTCTGGTGAGTGCATTCTTATAATTAAAATATTAAGCCATTAAAATTCTGTCGTATGTCTCTCGTGTGCACCAGGCATCAGAGTCTTCTTCAACTTATTATTGTGGTTAAACTGCAGCCCGACTCAGGACAGACGCATCAGTCTGACAGACTTTTCTCTCTTCTTGTCCACGCTGAGGACGCGGTCGTCTTGTTTGAATAAACTTTATTGTCACTGAACAAACCTGACGGGAGGTTCAGTGTTTTACCTTCAGTGTGAGCTCGTCGCGGTCGGTCAGAGAGGTCACATTAAAAGTTTAGTCCACAATGTGGAATATTCATAAACAGTGTTTCAGTATCTCCCTTCCTGTTGCAGCCACAGTCGAGTACTTTTAATACTGATAATACTTCTGTACTGATGTACTTTTACTTTGACGTGTTGGTTCTTCTTCCACCAAAACCTCTGGCTACCCCATGAAAAATTTACAGGATTCACCACAAACACACACAAACACACACTCACTCTTTCTCGGCTGCAGGCGTGACCTTGGCGTGGCAAACTCTGCAGCAGCAAATCAGAGCTCAGCCGACCAATCATCCTCCAGCTACAGGGAAAGAGGTGTGTGTGTGTGTGTGTGTGTCTATCTATCTCATTACATCAGCGGCCTTGGCGAACATAATCAGAATTCAGAAGTGAAAATGAATCACAAACTGTGTGTGTCCTCTTCCAGACAGAATGAAATGAGCTGTCAATATGTCATTTTAAGTTGCTCAGCAAAAGAAAAGCACACACACATCAAAAACATGTGAAATCTTCCTGACGAGGATCATCAGATGACAGACATTTGCTGATTGGACAGCTCTCCCTGTAGACACAAACACACACATGAAAACACACAGAGAGGAGAGAGGGAGGGGCACCCACACAAACAGTGAGGCTGATAAATCATTCAGAAGAAGAAGAAGCAGAGGGGTTTCTGCCTCGGTGAAGAGCAACACTCCCACCTGCTGTCAGAACAGGGAACAGCAGCTGAGGGGGGAAGGATTTCACGGTTGCACAAGGAACACCATGTTCCGTGAGAAACAAGAGGAGGTCTTTGTGTAAGAGTGTACTCAGTGTTTGGTTGATGTTCTGACACTCAGGTCATTTCTCTCCACCTGTGCAGGTAACTTTGTGCAGACTGGGTTACTGCAGCTGTTTCTCTGTGTCATGTGATCTTGTTAGAGACAACATGTTTATCAAAGTGTGGCATGTAGTAAAACTGTCACACAAATTCACCTCTAAAATCTGTATTTTGACTGGTTTCCATCAAAGCTGCTTTATTTCTAAAATACTTAAAATGTCCATATATGTGAGAAATCATGTAACGAACTTTACAATGTTCACTGCAGTTCAATCTGGAAGCTTCACTGAAATGTGAAAGAAGTTCTGTTCATTTCTAGAAGTTCTAGAGCCTACACAGTATACACACAGAGGTACAGACAGTAAAGGTAATGTTGCTATAGACTGAATGAAAAGTGGTACAGATATTTATAGTAATGTTAATGATTATAATAACAGTAATAATAGCAATAGGACTAGTAAAAATAATTGTAATTGTAGCAGAGGGTCGAGAGCAGGAACACGGGGGCAGCAGGAGACTCCCAACCACAGATCCAGACTCCACAGCTCCAGAGCCAGCAACACCCGCAGGAAGCGTCAGGAGGAGGAAGCACACGACCACGGGAAAGGGAAGAAGTCGAGTTAGTAACATGCATTAATGGGATGAGGTTGCACTCAGAGGGAGAGAAGAGGAGAGAGGAGCTGGTTCCTGTCAGAACACGTGCTACAGCATTCTGGATCAGCTGAAGAGTCTTAATGGACTTTTTCGAGGAGCCTGATAATAAGGAATTGCAGTAATCCAGTCTAGAAGCAACAAATGCATGGACTAGTTTTTCTGCATCATTTTTAGACAGGATGTTCCTGATTTTGCAATATTACATGTAGGTGAAAAAAGGCGGTCCTTGAAATTTGCTTAATGTGAGAGTTAAGCGACATGTCCTGGTCAAAGATAACTCCAAGATTTCTCACAGTGGTGCTGGAGGCCAGGGCGATGCCATCCAGGGAAACTATATCTTTAGATAATGCGTCGTGGAGGTGCTTAGGGCCTAGAACAATAACTTCAGTTTTATCTGAGTTTAACATTAGAAAATTGCAGGTCATCCAGGTTTTAACATCCTGAAGACACATTTGAAGCTTAGCTAACTGAGGAGTTTCATCTGGCTTGATCGATAGATATAACTGAGTATCATCTGCATAACAATGAAAGTTTATGGAGCGTTTCCTGATAATATTGCCTATGTTTTAACACATCCCTTACAAGATAGTGCTAAAATAACATACATGGAGGGACTGAAAACACAAAACCCACTATTTATTCAATACGTTAAAACACATGTTTGACACTGAATAAATAGAAAGTGAATGAAAGCCACACTGACATCAGTATGTTTGGGATCAGGAATTTTTTTGTTTAATGTGAAACAGGATTCACAGGATGTTCTGAAAAATTGTCAGGCTGAGACGTCCACCTTAAAGCTGAGACGTCCACCTTAAAGCTGAGACGTCCACCTTAAACAGAACGACTCCTCTGACTAAACGACTAACGGAAGAATCCAACTGATGAAACTAAATGAAACACTTTGACAGACAGAATCATCTCGTACAATATTTTAAATCATTTAAACATAGGTGATATTTACGCTGTCTGCTGTCCACTGTCCACTTTTTGAAACGGCTTTGAAAATGAGCTTGTAATAAGAAATGTTAATAACAAATGAAAATGCTTTGAAAAAGGTTTATTTGCAAATTGAGAAAATTTTCAAATTGTCGTGAGCTGAGTGTATCATCACTCACTTGATATAAAAACATAAATGTTTTATATTTTGTAAAGATTTCACACATGTAATTAATTAATCCTCATCAGAGGATCTAATAATAAAGAAAAAGAAAATACAAACAATTAATTTGGAATAATGAGACAGCAGAAGGACAGGAGCAGCTTAAGGCACCTGTCAGGCAGATTGACGTACAGAACTACACCTACTACTAAAACTACACTACTAAAAATGTACTTCTGTATGTAGCACCTGAAAGAGAAACTAGTATAAATTACTGATCGTAAATATTATAACATTAAATACAAAGTATGTATTATATCGTAGGCTATAGATTACTAATATAGCTTACCACTAGTAGTAATTCCAGTTGGGTTGTTGTCATTAAATTATTGTGTTTCAGTATCAGTATAGTGTTTCAGTTGAGGAGGCGGATCAGTGAAGAGCTTCAGATCATCTCTGTAACACTGAGCTGATAATCTGAGGGCTGAACTGACACCACTATCTGACTGAGTTAGACAGTCAGTCGTGTTTCACGCTGCTCCAAAATGACACTTTAGATAATAATAATACATATAGTTGATGAATGTTTCTCATCCTGCAGCCTGACAGCTTCAACACGATCACACAGATCAGTTTGTTTTCCTCAAGAAACTGAAATGCATCAAACTTCTTGTAAAACATTTTCTTCAGCATAATATTTTGTCTGAATAACGTCAGAGACATTTGAAAAGAATAACAAAGAGTGGATCTTCACCTGCAGACTCAGAAGAAGTTCCTGTAATCCTGGATCATATAATCTGAGGACTACACTCTGAGCACTCAGATCTGTCCTGCAGCCTGCTTGTTGTGCAGGTGACAGTCCTGCAGGGGGCAGCAGCGCGCTGTCAGACTGCTGAGCTGCAGGTTCAGGTCAGATCTGGTCCTGAGACATGAGGAACATTTCATGTAAACTACAGCGAGTGAATTAAGAGAGAAGAGCCCCTAATCTCAGTCTCTTATTTTACTCTTCCTGTCATACTGTTATCTTAGCGCTAACAAGGCTACTCTATAAAAACCTTGCACACCTGCACAGGTGTTTTCATTTATCCCTGATGATGAACAGTCCTGAGAGAACACCTGTGTGGAACCATTTCACCTGTAATAATCAGTTCCTTTTGAACTTATGATTTAATACATTTTATAAAAGATTCCAAACTTTGGTTTTGTCTTTTCAAAATTAAAACAGGTCTCCTTATTCCTCCTGCAGTTCGATTTTATTTATTTAAAGGAAATACATGTCCTTGTAAAAGTGTTGTGCGATACCAGTCACCTCTGTGGAAGCACTGGTATAACTTTTATAATTGGTCTGAGATCAGTGGGTGGATCTGGTGGTGACCCTGCTGAGTATTTACCTCCAGAGAACATTAGTGTCCATAAACCAGACCATATGATTCCTTTCATCTCAGCCAGCCTGGACCTTCACCAGTTTGCTTTCAGAACCAACAGATCCACAGAGGATGCCATCTCCACTGCCTCAGCCCTCACACACCTACATCAGAACGCTGTTTGTGGATTTCAGCTCAGGATTCAACACAATGTCCCCATGAAGCTGATCAGCAAACTCAGCACTCTGGGTTTAAACACAACACTTTGCAGTTGGATATTGGACTTCCTCACAAATCGGATTCGGATTGGCGCTCACTCCTCGTCCTCTCCAGTGCTCAACACCGGAGCCCCCAGGGCTGTGTGCTCAGCCCCCTCCTGTTCACGCTGTGCACCCACGACTGCATCACAAGAGAACTCTCTTGTGAAGTTTACGGATGACACCACCATCGTTGGACGGATTTCAAACAACGATTAGACTTTATATCGGGAGGAAATCTTGCAGAGTCGTGCTCAGAGAACAACAGACTGCTCAACATCAGCTGGAGGTGGAGCAGGTGGATAGTTTCAAGTTCCTGGGAATCAGCATCACAGAGAACCAGACATGGTCGTCTCACATCTCCACGCTGGTGAAGAAAGCTCAGAAACGACTGGATTTCTTGAGGAAGCTTAAGAAGGCCAAATTCCTGCGTCACGTTCTTGTCAGCTTTTACAGAGGAGCAACAGAAAGCATCCTGACCGGAAACATCACTAGCTAGCATGGGATGTGCACGGCCCAGGACCGGAGGTCTCAGCAGCGGGGGATTAAAACTGCTCAGAAGATCTTTGGTACCCATCTCCTGAGCATCAGTGATATCGGTGAGGTGCCTACAGAACCCAAAGGACACTAAAGGACAGTACCCACCCAGCCACAGCCTGTTCACTCTGCTGCCTTCTGGAAGGAGGAAATAGAGGTTTCTGCTGCCGCACCACCAGACTGCAGAGCAGCTTTCCCCCCAAGCTATCAGACTCTTAAACTTTAATTCATCCTCAGCACTGCTCCACTGAAGATAGTTTATTTCTGTTTACCATTTTTATAATTTTGATTCTTAATGTATATTGTCTGCCATCATCAACAGCTTATCCTGCATACAGTGTCTGGGGGGGGGCTGGAGCCAACCCCAGTTGACACTGGGCGAAAGGCGGGGTACACCCTGGACAGGTCGCCAGTCCATCGCAGAGCCACACATAGGCTCCATCCACATAGTGGGTTTTCGAATTAAAACGGAGACCTTTTGCTACGTTTGCACCTCCCGTCCAGACTAAAACAACAAAAAAAAAGACCTAAAACAGAGAAGTCTGCAAACGCTGCCGACCCCGTTTTTGCGTTTCCGGGGGGCGTTTTAGTGAAGTCGGGCCAAAACGGAGGACTTTAGAAACAATGACGCAGCCGCTCACGCTCGGCTCTCTGATTGGGTCTTGCAAAGCAGAAACACGATGCTACTGACCAGGTTTGTGACATATTTTTATTAAAATATTATGTACGGTGCAAATAACGGTTATTTCCCTACACTTGCACAGCGCATGTTGCCCTTTACTTTGCCGCAACTCCCAGCCTGTTTTCCGCCGCCACACTCCCGTGTTACATTCAGGAACAGTCCCAGCTCCTTATTGGTGCATGAATAAAAAATGCTCTGATGCTTCATCTGTATTTATTTATTCTTTCACCAAATCTTCTGTAACTATGGAACAGACCATCTGCCCAGTGAACCTGAACGGGTCCTATCTGTGCGTTTTCAGTCGTTTTAATGTGGACGGAGATCAACTCCAAAACGCAGCAGATCGTATTCGTTTTAACTCAGTTTCACTCTATAACTTGTCAGGCCCTTCCTCTGGGTTTCTTCAATTATCTCTTTATATGTAGCCCTCAAATCTGTCATTCATTGATGAAATGAAAAACACAATTAAATATCTGTTAGTGAGTCGTGACAACTCTGCAACTATTGCTACACACACGTTATCTACTTTGCACAGTTTTTTTACTACGTTACATTTGAACTCTTCTGCTACAAACTACTGTGAACATAAACACAGCTGCTGCAACAGTCTGCTGCACAATATCAGTCTGCACACCCAGCAGTGAATCAGTGCTTAGGAATGAAACACATCCTGTGTTAGAGGTGAAGCTGCTGCAGAGGAGGTTTGATGAAGCTCCGCCCCTCAAACAGGAACAGGAACACACCAGGAAACAGTTTGTTCCTGTTCAGTTCTCAGAGAGAAGAGACGCAGCGACAGACAGACGGTAAGATTTACCTTCATTACGAAGCTGTGACTTCAACTGAGGGAGGACAGTTACAGGAGGGAGTACTGAAGTACTCAAGTACTGAAGTACTCAAGTACTGAAGTACTTCAACTGCAACCTGCTGCTGACTGAAACACTCAGAGACTCACAGTGAAAGTAACTGAGGCAGCTTTCTACAGCAGGGAGGGAAACACAGCTGACTTCCTGTTGTAACGTGCTGTCTGCTGGGTTTTCAGCTTCAGAGACAAAATGGCTTCCAGATCAGAGGAGGATCTCTGCTGTCCGATCTGTTGTGAGGTCTTCAGAGATCCTGTTGTTCTGTCATGTAGCCACAGCTTCTGTAAAGTCTGTCTGAAGAGATGGTGGAGAGAGAAACAAGCACCTGAGTGTCCAGTTTGTAAGAGAAGATCTTCAAAGCAAGAACCACCTGTTAGTCTGGCATTAAAGAACCTGTGTGAGGCCTTCTTACAGGAGAGAGATCAGAGAGCTTCAGAGGCTCTCTGCAGTCTGCACTCTGAGAAACTCAAACTCTTCTGTCTGGACCATCAGCAGCCAGTGTGTCTCGTCTGCAGAGATTCAGAAAAACACAGCAACCACAGATTCAGACCCATCGATGAAGCTGCACGACAACACAAGAAGGAACTTCAGGAAACTCTGGAGCCCTTAAAGGAGAAGTTAAAGGTTTGTGAACAAGTTAAAGTGAAGTTTGATCAAACAGCAGAACACATGAAGGTCCAGGCCCGACACACAGAGAGGCAGATTAAGGAGCAGTTTAAGAAGCTTCACCAGTTTCTAGAGGAGGAAGAGGAGGCCAGGATGGCTGCACTGAGGGAGGAAGAGGAGCAGAAGAGTCAGATGATGAAGGAGAAGATGGAGGCTCTGAGCAGAGAGATAGCAGCTCTTTCAGACACAGTCAGAGCCACAGAGGAGGAGCTGAGAGCTGAAGACGTCTCATTCCTGCTCAACTACAAGGCTGCAGTGGAAAGAGTCCAGCAGCGCCCCCTGCTGGATGATCCACAGCTGCCCTCAGGAGCTCTGATAGACCAGGCCAAACACCTGGGCAACCTGACCTTCAACATCTGGAACAAGATGAAGGACATGGTCTCCTACACTCCTCTGATTCTGGACCCAAACACTGCTCATCCAGAACTCATCCTGTCTGAAGATCTGACCAGTGTGAGACGAGGAGGAGAGAGACAGCAGCTTCCTGACAATCCAGAGAGGTTTGATTATTTCTACCCTCTGTCCTGGGCTCTGAGGGCTTTAACTCAGGGACTCACAGCTGGGATGTCGAGGTTGGAGACAGTGAATACTGGATACTGGGTGTGTTAGCAGAGTCTGTCCAGAGGAAGGGACTCATACAGTCTGGAGTATGGACAATAGGGTTCTATGAAGGTAAATACTCAGCAGGGTCACCACCAGCTCCACTCACTGTTCTCAGCCTTCAGAAGAAGCCCCAGAGGATCAGAGTGAATCTGGACTGGAACAGAGGAAAGCTGTCGTTCTCTGATCCTGATACTAACACACACATACACACCTTCACACACACTTTCACTGAGAGGATGTTTCCATACATTTACACTGGGGGTGAAGTGAAGCTGTCAGCAGTGAAGGTCTGTGTGACAGTGGAACAGAGCAGTTAGAGATAAAGAGGATGATTATATTCATGATGTTGTTGATTTCTTAAAGGGAAAAGTCTCTGAATTTAACCTGTTAAGCTGCACCTGTCCTCCTGCTGTCTCATTATTCTAAATTCTTTCAAAAATTGATCTTAAACTTCATCCTAAACAAAGGTAAAACAAAATCCAACTTGTCCTGTTGGATTTGAAGCATTTCTCTATGTCCTCTTTGTCTCCTGTGGGTTTGTGTCTTTGTACACAACCTTTGACGTGCATGTGATCTTTCGCAGCATCAGAGTTTCACAATAATCCTTCGTTGTCAGCTCTCTGTGTGGACGCTGATCTGTTCTGCCCAGCAGAACATAATTGACCATCATACTGTAGAAAAGGGGCGGCACGGTGGTGCAGTGGTTAGCACTGTCGCCTCACAGCAAGAAGGTCGTGGGCTCCGCGACCCTGTACGCAGGATAAGCGGTTGACGATGGATGGACTCTAGAAAAGTCTCAGAACAAAACATCTGAGTCAGGAGAGAAGGGGGGGGGCACATTCATGGAAGGTTTAGTTATTTCAACTCTTTTTGCACTTTGGCTTTTGTGATTTTCTTTTCTTTTTTCCTTTTTATTAATGACACAACGCATAACAGGTGACATACATAACAGACACAACAGTATTTAGTGAAGATACATAAAAACAAACAAGTGACAACAGTCCATGGTTGGGCATAACAGCGTGATATTCAAAGGTAATTTGAAAAACAACAACAACAACAAAAAAAACAACAGAAAACAAGCAAACAAAAAAAAAAAAAAAAGGGGGGGGTGGGTAATAATAATAATAAGGCATAAAGCGTCTTCCTGCTTCCCTTCTCCTCCTTCCCTTTCTCCTCTGACCCCTGGGTGTGTTAGCAGAGTCTGTCCGGAGGAAGGGAGCTATGAGTTCTGGACTATTGGGATTGTGGTTTGGTCATGGTAAATTTTCGGTATGGTTACCACCAGCTCCAACCACTGATCTCAGTGTGCAGAAGAAGCCCCAGAGGATCAGAGTGAATCTGGACTGGAACAGAGGAAAGCTGTCGTTCTCTGATCCTGATACTAACACACACATACACACCTTCACACACACTTTCACTGAGAGGATGTTTCCATACATTGACACTTTAGATGAGCTGAAGCTGTCAGCAGTGAAGGTCTGTGTGACAGTGGAACAGAGCAGTTAGAGATAAAGAGGATGATTATATTCATGATGTTGTTGATTTCTTAAAGGGAAAAGTCTCTGAATTTAACCTGTTAAGCTGCACCTGTCCTCCTGCTGTCTCATTATTCCAAACATCTTTATTTTCTTTCACTTGTTGTTTTTTATTGTTTGTATTTTCTTTTTCTTGTTGTTTAGTTTAACAATCAGCTTTTTGTTTCTCCTGTCGGCCTTTTCAGATGTAAAATGATTTCACTGAGTCTCTTTATGTTTGGTTGGTTTGGCCGTTTGACCCCTTTTTCCCTGTTTATTTCTATCTCCGTCTGTCTTTAGAGTTATTTCACTTTGTGTCTGATCTTTATATTTGACTTGTTTTGCCTTTTTATTGTTGACAAGAAAAAAAAAGCAGTGAAAAAGAATTCCCATCAGCCTCAGCTGGACTCTTTGTTTACTGCTAGCTAATAGCTAATTGTTAGCATGCTAACAGGCTAAACAAAGATGGAATAACATTATATAACATCAGGATGTTAGCGTTGTCATTGTGAGCGTGTTAGCCTCACAGAGCTGCTAGCACAGCTGTAAATGATGTTCATATTCAGCTTTTCTTGATGACTTGCAGTACATAGCACAATGCTACAGCTACGTTATATAACACAGGACGCGTTTTCCATCCACCTGTTTTTATGTGTGTTTTCAATTTTGCTACAAAAGAAACCTGAATAAAATGTTGAAAATCAAAACAGAGTTTCCTGGTGTGTGAGGTGTATTTCATATGTTGCAGTTATAAGAGGAACATGTGTGTTTAAAGTGACGTAATTCAATACCAGAATTTGTTCAGTGCAAATGTGGGTGAAATTAAATATTTAAACCTATTAGTGATGCTTTGTTCAGTATTTACAGCCACAACAGACTGTTGATCTGATCGTCCTCTCAGTGTTTCTTTCAGCTTCATCTCTCTCAGACAGTTTCATGGTTGAGAAATCGCCTTCAGTGACACATTTGACTTGTTTATATATAACAACAGTTTTTTTAATGATATAAAAACCTGTAAAACATCCAGAGAGGAGAAGCTGGAGAAAATAAAGTCACACAGAAGAATCAAAACACTGTGGACGTTTGAATCACAATTATTCCACAAATCAAATGCAAACAGCAGATGTTGATTCGCTGAACTCAGTCAGAAGCAGTTTTCCTGCTGTGAGGCTGCACAGTTTTAAGTTGTGTTGTAACGGGTCAGGAGGGGTCAGGAGGGGTCAGGAGGGGTCAGGGCCGCTGAAATCATTTCTTTATTTCTTTAATTATAAAGGCTTCAGAAATCTCACAAAGAAAAACAGTCCAGAGCACGTTCATAGTTGAACGAGTAACAGTGCTCTGGACTGTTTTTCTTTTCTGGAGAAGAGTTATCAGGAGGTTTGAGCCATTTTTTCCTGTCGACATTAAGGAATTAAATAGTTTTAGAAAATAAAATGTAACATCTGCTGCCTGCTGTGCTTTTACAGGAGAGCTTTCTGCTGCAGTCTGATGATCGCTGTAAATCAGCACATGTGACTCTTTGATTTAAAGCGACCTGTGGCTGTAAAACCTGACAGAAGCCACCATCTCCATTCTGCTCTCTGTGATCTCCATCGCTGTGTTTCACTGCAGCTGAAATCACAAGAATGCTTGGAGTGAGGTGATTTCCTCTTTTATTTTGGTACTCCCTTCCTCTTCACTTCCTGCTCTTGTGTTTTCCCTTCAGTTTGATGGTTTGCTCCACCCTGATTAGTCCCACCTGTGTCTTGTTAATCACCTCTCTCGTGTGTTTCCTGTCACTTTGTTGGATGGTCTTCATGTTTCTCAGCCGTCCCTGCTCTTCCTCTGGGTTTCTCTTTGGAGTACCTGTTCTGGACTTTTGGATTATCGCCTGTTGTCTTCAGATCTGTTTGCTTCATGTTTGGACTGCTTACTTGTTTTGGACTCTGGCCTGCCTCCACTCTCTGTAAGCTCACTCCCACTTGTTTCATTTAAATACACCATAAACTGATGCTGCTGCGCCTGAGTGTTCAGATAAAATCATTCAGTTTCATTCATAGTGCCAAATCATAGCAGAAGTTATCTCGTTGTACTTTTCATTTAGAGCAGCTCCAGACAGAACTCTGTAATATTATTTACCAAGAATTCCCTAAATCATAATATCTCCA
Organism: Lepomis macrochirus; assembly: GCA_024633595.2. Taxonomy (NCBI): domain Eukaryota; kingdom Metazoa; phylum Chordata; class Actinopteri; order Centrarchiformes; family Centrarchidae; genus Lepomis; species Lepomis macrochirus. The sequence goes on along the minus strand of JALXJV020000028.1, from coordinate 441,255 downwards.
CTGTCTGACCACAAACACAGGTTAATGACAGCAGAGATCGACAGGACTGAGATTTAAAATCAGTGACTCCTACATCTGATTGAGTTTAAATATGAAACTGAAATCAACCAAAACAAAAAAGTACAATAAACATATATAAGAAATAATCTGTTAACATGTTTATCAAATAATCATCGTCACAGCTGCCAATTTTCTGAGATATCTGAGAGGTGTTTTTAGATTTTATCGGCATATTTGGGGAATTTATAGAAACTTTTAACCCTCTGTTATAACCTCTGACAGGTGTAACATCACCTGCTGTGTAATTCTCTCATCCATCACATGACTCATGAGCGCGCCTCCTATCTAAGTCACGGGGTGTTTTAGTTTTTAAAGATGTTTTCAGCTTCATGTCTTGATTTCTCTGCAGCTCTGATTCCGGTGAAACTTTATTAACAGCTGGATTCATATTTCCTCTGAGACGACTGCTGACTGACTTTGTTCTGAGCCTCGTGCTCATTTCTGACAGCAGGACTTCAAATTCTAGTTTCCACTCGCGGGTAACATCTTTGTGAATCTAACAAACAGAGCAGGCAGCCGCTTATAGGGACTTAAGGGCGTTTGTTGGTGCCAATGATCAAATCCCAAGAACGCTGACCTCCTCGTGAACAGGTGACCTCCATCAGGCTGAAACGAGAGATGAATCCCACTCAGACGAAGAAACCTGACAGGAAAGACTTAGAAGAATCTGAAAATGTTGTTTTGATGAGAACAGCTGAAGGTAAACTTCAGTGTTTGTTCACGAGGGACCTCCGCAGGGTCCCTTTCAGCCCGCTGAGCTACAGGCTGTCGAAGTGACGCAGCTGAACACCAGTTGCTCCGGCTGCTGCCTCTCTGCTGATTCATCTGAGCCTGATCAGCACCGAGTCGGTGCGTCGGAGGGTCGAGAGAGAGGAAAGCCCCGTGGCGTCTCAGCGTGGACGCTCAGCGTTGCGCCGTGTGTCTGCTCACATGCTGTTTCCTGTCTGTCAGAGAGTCGGTGATCCGCCGACACATCGGGTCAGACGCAATCAGCTGGGAGAGCTCAGCCTGCGGGGGCTCCGGGTGGGTCGTGTTGGAGGCAGAGCGCAGGAAGTGAATCAGGGCTGAAGGTGCTGAGGGATGAAGAGGAGGTTGCATCATGTGTGATGTGTTGATGCGGGGGGAGGGGGTCATAACTTCTCCATCCCAACACAGAAACCTGGTCAGCCGTCAGTAAAGACTGACTTCACTCTAAACTCACTGTTTTTATTTAGTAAATTATGTTTAAAGTGACTTTATTCACTTTAGAAATTGATTAGAAGTTATGATAGGTGATAAAGGCCAGTTTACTTCTGCATCAAATCTATACCATTGGTACGCAGAAGCCTGTGTGCAGCTGCAAAAATATAACTACACATTGTGGCGATGTAGACCGCAAGACCTGTGATTGGTCGACTCGGTAGCATCACATTTCCCCCTACGTATCTCCAGCTTGTCCTCCCTCTTCAGCCCATAGACTCTATATGAGAAATGGACGTAGTCATGGTGACGTCACCCGTTGGTTTGTGGACCGCCGTTTTGAAGCCTCGAGTTTGGCCGATAGGGCGCCGCCATGTCGAGTTTTTGCAACCAGGAAGTGACGATACGGCGGAGCTAACGGCCGTGTGCGGAGCTAGCTAGCTAGCTTAGCTAGGTGCAGCTGTAACTCAGGTTAACTGTCATTTTAACAGGCTGATAAGTTTGTCCAGAGAACAACAGTCTGAAAACTAAATGTTCTCACCAGAGAAAGTTAACAGCCGACTCCTAATAAGCTTTTTCAACGGCGCTGGTTAAATTTAAACTGTATGAACTGTATGGAATCTAGCTGCTGAGAAACTCGAGTGAAGATAAATCAACGTTGTAATCCTAGAAACTAACCTAAAAAAGCTAATTTAATAAAAGCAGTTTACTTTGAGCTCCTCCCTCGAGCAAACGGCGTAGTTGCGAACAAAGTCCGACTATGGGTGTTTATTTCTCCAATGGTTGCAGCGCTGCTCCCTGCTCCTCTAAGTTTAGCAGCTCTCAGCCGGCCTGCAGATTTTCAATCCCCCGCACCTTTGGGACAATCCCAAATTAGGAGCAGTCGTCCCGACTCCTGTCCAGTTTGTCCCAAAGGTTAGACTTAATGAGTTTGATTACAGCCTAATTAATTATTAAATACTGCTTGTTGTGTAGTTCTCTTTCTCCAGCAGGGGTCGCAGGTTATCTGTACGTAACACAGATGAAATGATCTGGGTTTAAAAACAGGAAAACCCTAAAAAAATCTGTATGAGAGTGATTTTATCCTTGAAATGTAACTTGAGAGCTTATCTAAGGATTTTAAAGGGTTAAAATTCAGTTACCAGGGCAGAATAGACCGACAGGTTAGTTCGGCCAATCAGCTGACAGCAGGTAGCCACGCCCACCTGCTCCCGCGTCTCTGGGAGCGAAACTTTGTTTTCCGCTGCTGTGTGGACGAGACGCGCTGCTGCTGTGGAGGCTGAAAACTGGGAAAAACGGAGAAACCTGGAGAAAATGCAGCTAAAAACGGAGGAACCTGGAGAAAATACAGCTAAAAACGGAGGAACCTGGAGAAAATACAGCTAAAAACGGAGAAACCTGGAGAAAATACAGCTAAAAACGGAGGAACCTGGAGAAAATACAGCTAAAAACGGAGAAACCTGGAGAAAATACAGCTAAAAACGGAGAAACCTGGAGAAAATACAGCTAAAAACGGACTACACTGAGGCTGACTTCGACACTACGAACCTGGTAGCTAACTGCTGTAAGAATTTAGCTGTAAATTCAGTGTTTAGATTTAGTGTTTGAGAAACTGCTAGCAGCGTCGGTAGCTTTGATGTCCGTAGGATTTCCCGCGACGCAAAGTCTTTGCTGGTTCAAGAGCGAGGTAATTCATTTAAAACTGTTTCTGTTCAATCTTTTTCATATTACTGAGAAAGCTAATTTATTTTGCACTGAGAGAAAGTACTGAAAGTTTCATACGGTCTCTATGTTTCGGTTTTAGAAGACCTTTCTCATTAATGGACGCCGCCATTTTGTGTGTGTCCAGCCGCTCTGGTGAAATCTGTGAGAATGATCGTTTTCAACTTAAGAATTTCACCTTAAATTATTTATGTGCACTTAGTGAATATGAAGCTACATTTTTAGTTGAACGAGCTGGTTTACTGTGTTGTTCAATGTGTAAACTCAGCTTACTTTCATACCTGTCAACTGTCACTATTATGGTGGCACTCCCTAGTGAGTTGCTCCAGGTATATATCCAGATTGAGAGTGCATTGGCTGAAATGTCTGTATGTATTTTAATGTTTGTATCTTATTTTATCTGTCCTATCTTGCGTGTTTTTGGACATGAGTCTGGCGAATAAACTAACTTTCTTTCTTACTTTTTGGATTTGAAAATAAGGGAAATTTTTCAGCGCCCGCCGCGAGCTGTCTCACCACCACATTTTAAGACAGGTGTTAGAGCCTAAATGAAAACACAAAAGGCTATATATGAAGAGCATTTGTTTAAATGCTTATTTGCATATTTCTTTACTCTTTTTTTGTGAGTTATTGTACAAATTTGTTGCAGACTTTGCTTCTTTAAGACTGTTTTTGAAGGAGTGTATTTGTGGGCGGGGCCAGAGGGGTTCATTTTACATGAGAGTAGAGCGCAAACAGTTCTGTTGTCTAACGTCTAAAACTTCACAGGTATGCTACTTTATTTTGCATGTGCATCAAAACTTTATTTGCTCTAACGTGCAGCTAATTTGTGCAGCTTATCTGGTTGTGTGCAACCAAGTTATTTATGTTTATGTGCTGAATATTGAGAGAGAAGCACAGAAAGTAAACAGCCACAGTGTGCATATCATTGTGTATGTTGAATTTCATGTATTGTACATTATTGCATGAGACTTAAGCAGTGAATATTTCTCTGTCTGTCTGTTGACAGGTCAGGTTTTTTGTTTGTGCGTGTTTCTTGGATCTGCGGATGAAAACTGATGGCGAGCCGTCCTTCTTGAATGATTGTGGGAGCCAGTCCCTCTTCAGGATCTCTGGACCCGCTACTACTGCACTTTGTGGTGTGGTAGGCCCCATTACAACACACTTAAACAAACTCACCTGTTCACACCTTGGGACTGAGGGTTTGGAGCTGAGTGGTAGGAATCATTCCTGCAGTTAAGGGTTACTGTTGTGCTGTGTGAATTATACTGGATTGTACTATTGAACTGGATCTGAACAAACTTGAATGTGATGTTATTAACAGAAATTCAGGTTTAAAGGGTGCACCTGGGAATTTAATCATAGAACTACCTCAGAGAGCGAGACTCTCACTTTAAGTTTGGAAAGTGAGCATTTCATGCTGATGTCATAGCCTGATTGTGATTTCAATATTTGCCTTGTTCAATAATTGATTTATTATTGAAGTGGCTACATGTCCTCAATTTAAATCAAACCAGAAATCAAATAAAGTAAAACAAACTCAAAATCAAATGGCCACTGAGGCACCTAAGGAACGAATCTTACGCAGGGAAAACTGAGTCCAATGTCCAGTCAAGCATAGAGTTTTTGCGGTTTTATTTCCATTTGAGCAAGCATACAAACAAATGGAGTCTGCAGCCTCTCTTGCCCTGGTAAAAAACCATGAACCTTTCCCGGTGCCTGCCTGTCCTACATGTGACTGCCCCTATATGTAGATTCACCTGCAAAAAAGATGCCCAATACCTTCAAAACAAAAGCCCACCGAAAGTACTCTAAATTAACTAAATTAATATTCTACATTCACGTTAATAAAATAATCAAATAATTATGCTGATTATTTAAGGCTAAACAACAATTAAATAAAGTAATTTAATTATTTAATTACAAAACAAGGGAGTAGCTCCAACAATTATTGTAATTTTTTTATTTTTGGTACCAACCAATATTTTTATTTTTTATATCTTTAAATACAAGAAGCCAGTGTTACCTTACATCTAATCTTTGGCCTCCGAGTCTCATTTTAAACATTTAACTTTGCTCCAGCAGCCGAACCAACCGACTTAACCAACCAATCAGATATACCCATAATCCTTCCTGTGTGCTACATGTAGCCTACATGGTGTCAACAGCGTTGTTGAAGCCACAAAGTAAGACTTAGCACTGCTGAAATGAATAAAATAAAAATAAAACTTAGGTAACAGATCATGATTTACCTGCTGTTACATGTCCACAGTTGTGTTTTTTCTAATGACGGACAGGTTCATGAACAAAAATAATTACAGGTTTACAGTACAAATATATGTGTAAGTTTGTCTGCAGAGATGCAGTTTGATATAAATACAATGGAACTAGTCGATCACATAAAATTCAACACTGATTCAGGCAGTTCAAAGCATTTTTTAGCAGAATTTATCTCTGACATCGAAGAAAGAGCCGTTATCTTGAGCGTGTGATCGTTTCCACACACTTGATTTTTTTTTTTTATTCCCACATGAGATCTCACCTGTCAGACGGCGTCACACAGAGGAGCTCTGCTTCCTGTCGTTTCCATCATATCTCAGACGCTCCTTATCTCCGTTTCACTCGCTCTGGCTTTTGTGTCGAACCTTTACAATTAAAACAGGAGGAGCTGGCTGGTTGTTATCTGTGAGAGCTGCAGTGTGAGGGCCCAGATCGATCCAGACCCCCCCGGATAAAGAACAAAGAGGCACCGAGAGGAAGCAGAGGAGGATTATTGTAGATCTGGATTTCAATAAACATATTTCTGTTTGAACTGACTGACGCAGTTTGTTCCAACGTGTCACCAGGAGATCGAAACATAAACCCACACATGAGCTGGTGTTTATGAAAACAGACTGAGGCTTCAGACCAGCGTTCACACGGTTAATGGAGCGACCTGAGGGTGAAACGATGAAGATAACACATTTAGTTTGAGCTGTTTTACTGATTGTGTGATTTCATATCCTTCAAATTTGATCTTCTTTTCTGTGCTGAGTTTAGTTTTGAAGGCGTCGTTTTATTTTCCTGATCTTTTATTCTCTGTTGTGAAGCTCTTTGGAAAGTCTGTTTTTAACATCACTGAAATCACTGATCACCTTCGTGATGTTTAATGATGGTGACTGAGAGACCAGAGCTGCAGGTACATGCAGGCTCCACAAGCTGGCAGCCTGTTCTTTGCTGTTTGGTCAACTACCCATGCAAAACTGACTAGGAAACCCCATCTTTAAATACAGCAGCTTACCGCCTGTGTGATCGGAGAGTTTGGAGAAACGCCAAAGTGTCAGGTGATGACAGACGAGAGAAAGCAACAATCTTAATGTGAGCACTTCTTTTTGTGCTTTCACGGTGTTCACGGCCTGGTGTTGAGTCTCGCCAAGAATACAAACATTCAGCCAAACTGCTGAAACTCTGACGGCCTGTTAAAGAAACTCTGCTGTCTTCCAATCTTCACGCGTGGCGTCGGCCTTTAGTTTACATTAAACGGTTCCTCCAGGATCTCGCAGGCCGACCCGGACCCTGCGTATAAACCAGCTGACCTTGCTTCTTTCTTGCAGTTGACCTGGATGCAGCAGCGTCTCAGAGATTTGTCTCGCCTCACGTCCTCCACGTGTTTCTGCCTTTCTCTGCATGTGTTTTGCAGCAGCAAAGTGTTTGTCAGGAGACGATTTTCCTGGATGTTTGAACAGTTTGTGCCCGATTTGGTAAAGAAGGTCTGGACACTACTGCTGCTCACAGCCTTTTATTTTTGGTTGGCAAATTTGAGAAGTTGGTATCACACTTACCTGCTGCGTCTTGTAAACAAGGAAGTGAGTTTTCTGTGATGGCGTTTTGCTGGAAACAGCGACGAGAGGTTAAAAGGGCAGAAAAGTTGTGGTGATTAGTCAAAGTTGTGCTGAATTCACTGGGATTTGTTGAATTTGTGTAGTTGTGAGACATCGCAAAACCCTGGAGGGACTGATCACAGCTCAGTTTTAGCAAGAAAACCAAGTGTTGGCACCATTTGGAAGTTTTCTTCAGTTTGTGTTATTTGTTGCACCAAAGATACGTTTTGCTAAGTAGCCGACATTAAATGTTCACCAGTCTAAATCGTTGATCTTTACTCACAAACGGCTCCAGCAGTGAAAAAGCCGCGCTCAGTATTTACTCCTGTTCTGCTGCTTTTCTTTGTGTCTCTGAGACTCTAACAGGAGCTGAAACTAACCTTCAGCCCACAGACTGTATATGAGAAATGGACGTAGTCATGGTGACGTCACCCGTTGGTTTGTAGACCACCGTTTTGAAGCCTCGAGTTTGGCCGATAGGGCGCCACCATGTCGAGTTTTTGCAACCACGAAGTGACGAGATGGCGGCGCTAACGGCCGTGTGCGGAGCTAGCTAGCTAGCTTAGCTAGGTGCAGCTGTAACTCAGGTTAACTGTCATTTTAACAGGCTGATAAGTTTGTCCAGAGAACAACAGTCTGAAAACTAAATGTTCTCACCAGAGAAAGTGAACAGCCGACTCCTGATAAGCTTTTTCAACGGCGCTGGTTAAATTTACACAGCGCCGAGGGTACGAGTCGGCTCTAGCCTGATTGACAGGTCGCCATGGTAACGACTCGTCAATCACAGATAATCCCGCCCTGAAACATTCTCTGCTTTGTGGTCTATTTTAAAATAAATGGGACCATAATTTACTAAATGAACATCATGCTGTGTTGAAGAAGACTTGAAACTAGCGACTGAGACCATAAACTCATCAGGAAAGTGTTTACTGGGGTAATTATTCAGCTGAGAAGGAGAAACATTTTCCCATTATTTCTAATGGAGCCGGACTTCTTTTTTGCAACCAGAAGAGTCGCCCCCTGCTGGATTTTCAACAGGATGCAGCTTTCAGGGACTTCAGCATCGGCTTCATGTTGTAGACCGGAAGCTTCCCGCTTGCTTCAGCCTAATCTTGTGAAGCCGGACCTCCACAGTGCTCTGCTTCTTCTCTGGACGCTACAGTGACTCACTTTGCCTATCGAGGCACAACGTGGTGTTACAACCCTGGAAGGGCGGGCTGATAACTGTTTAGCGTGCTAACTTCAGTAGAGATCTCTTTAATACATCACACAGACGTCTATTCTGTGGATCATGTTTTAAGCTAAAACCCACGTCTAGTCTGACACACTGTACCTTTAACATAGAGAAGTTACCTCCATTATAATTAAAAAGCTTGTTTTTACAGCACGTCTGAAAACAAAGTTAGAAAAGAAGTAAAACAATTCAGCACTACAAGATAAAATCAGGCAAATAAAAGTCTGCAGGATGAAACAGGAAACGTAAGGAAACTCCTGAGCGGGACAGAAAAGTAAACCAGTACAGTTTCCAGCGGAGAGAAGATTCAGACTGAGCTGCTTCCTGCTGCGGAGACGGAGCGAACACCGAGCCTTCACGCTGTTTCTGACATCAAAGTCCACTTTCCGTATAGAAACTCATCCTGCTGTAATAACACACACCGAGGAGCCGTCGTTAAACAGACGCGACCTCGCTGCTGAATCTTCAATAAGCTTTAACATTCGGAGATCTGCAGTGATGCTCGCCTCCTCCTGAGTGACCCAAATAAAACCGCCTGATGCAACACGTCTGATTCCAGCGTCACTTTAAATGCACAGCTTTCTTTTACACAGAAATAAAATAAGAGCTGCCGACTGGAACTAAAGCTCTTTTCTTTCAGAGTGACGTGCCAGCTGGTGTCAAACAGTAACTTCAGTCAAACAGATGTAAAACAGAACAAGGGGAGCGTGTTGCTCTCAGGAGGAGGAGGCAGCTCGAAGAAACACAACGCCGTCCTGCCTCCGACTAAATCTACATCTGTCCACTGCAGAGACTCTCCCAGCAACCTGGAGGAGGAGCCAGTAAAGTACAGAGTACTGGATTTGGATTGGATCATTTCAGCAGCTTTTAAACTGTTTCACAAATAGAAGAGTTTCCTGACCATCACTGTTTGATTAGAGCTAAAATGAGAGTATTCGTTATATTTCATATCATCGTACAGGCTTTTAAGATTAATTCCACTTCC
>JALXJV020000028.1:363622-431715 GCA_024633595.2 Lepomis macrochirus | reverse complement strand
GATTTGGCAAAGCAGCTGCAGTTAGCAGTGACCAACTCCTTTATTCTGTTTAAAATCATTCAGAGAGATGAGGGATTGAAGTTTGAGCTCGGTCTGCACATCTTTCCAAGACCAGGGCCCAGAACAGAACAGGTTTAGCTTTCCAGCCTCTGTTCTGATAGCTGGCACTTTGAACTGTAGCCAGTTATGTGACCTGAGATTATGACGCTTTGAAAAGTTAAAAATGTCCTGTTTTAACAATTTGGAAGTTTAAATGACTTCTGCCTGCCAAATAAAAAAATGGATTCTGCTGTCGATTTGAAAGATAATGGGACATTTCAGACACCCTCCCCTGAGACTCCATAGACCAGCTCCAGTCCACCAGCTCAACCTCTCCAACCTCAGCAGGGGTCTGGACCTTTTAACAACTATCCACCCCAGAGGCTCCCCCTCCCTAACGACTTTCGTCATCCTGGATGGGACGCCAACAGACTTTTCATCAGGCCCAACCCCAGCAAGCAGCTTGGCTAGACGGACAAGCTCTCAAAGCTGAACGTGCCTGACTCCACCTGCAGGTGAATCACAGACTTCCTGAAGCTGGGAAAACATGTCTCTGACATCATCAGCACTGGTTCCCCTCAAGGCTGCCTTCTTTATCCCCTGCTCTTCTCCCTTTATACCAACAGCAGCACCTCCAGACCGTCAAGCTACTGAAGTTTGCGGACGACACCACCCTCGTTGGGCTCATCTCTGGTGGAGATGAGTCCGCCTACAGGTGGGAGATCGACCATGTGGTGACCTGTTGCAGTCAGAACTACCTGGACCTCCATGTTCTTAAGACAGGGGAGATGTTTGTGGAGTCGTTGCTCTTCCTGGGCCCCATCATCTCCAAGGAGCTCAACACCAAGAAATCCCAGCAGTGGATCTCCTTCCTGCAGCAGCTAAGGAAGTACATACTGCCAAAGACAATGATGCACTTCTACACTGCCATCAAGTCCAAACTCACCTCCTGGTCCCCAGTTGGCAGCCCAGCAGACTGCTGCTCATACTCACCAGTGGGCAGTCCCCAGCTGTCAGGTCCTGAGAAACTGATGGATCCAGTCAGGGACGATCCTTCAATCTGTCGCACACAAACACACATACGAGCACATTCAGAACCTGACGCGAGCAGGAAGCCCAGAGGACCTGATGCTGCCTCCAGCTGTGGAGTCACGGGGGTTAATGAGACAAACAGTTCAGGGTTAAACTTCTGACAGACTCACAGGGACTAAAGAAAAGGAAGTTTTCAGTTTGCATCCAGACAGCTGCTTCAATCACTGACATCCAGCAGACGTCTGCAGTAGTTCTGAAGGAAAATATTTAAAGTTCACTGAGTGGAAAAGATGAGACGGTTCAGCCACATTCAATGCAATCAACTAAAATACTCACAGATCAGATCTTCCCATGTGAACTCATCAACACTGCAATATGCACATTGATCTTTCTTAGAATCAGCTCAAGGTGAAGTGAATAAGCGTATTTAAAGAGGACAACCAGCTTCATATTGTTGGTAGTCCATCACAGCACAGCTCCTTAACCACTCAGCACCTCTCCTTCATGACTTGTTGAACAGGCTGCTCAGTGGCATTTCCTGTGTTGCTAGGAACGGTAGTGAAAGTCATTAGTCACAACAGGTTCACCTTCGCTGGAGGAAACCTGAAGGAAAAAAGGATGTCAAGAAATAAAGGATTGCCACCTTGATCCCAGCTGGCCACCAATCTTCCCCTCAGCACCTTTTGAAAAGCTGCGGCACAGACAGGCCTCTGAAATCCATACATTTCAGATGAAACTGTCATTGTTCCCCGGGATGAATACGTCTCGCCCGTAGTGATACAGGAAAGCTCGATGTACCTGTCAAAAGTGGGCAGAAGAATAAAGGACAGAGAAAAGAAACACGAGTTTGGAAATGATCTTTGAGTGCAGCAAAGTGCCCGGGCTGTGCCGAGCTGCCTCTGGGCCTGATCTCTGGAATTAATCCCATTCTGTGTTTACAGCTCTGCTGTTCTAACGCTGCTCCTGCAGAGGCCTGGCATGGATTTTAGTTTCTTACTGTAGGACATTTCAAACACTGTCTTTATGATAAAGATGCCTCCATTTTGACGGTAGAAGCAGTGAACGTTATCATCAGGTGCCAGCGGCTGTTTACAGACTGCAGATGTTGGTGAAACCCATAGACATATACACTAGACGTCACCTTGGGGTTCTAAGCATGCGTCAAAACCGCCGCCATCTTGAAACAGGGGTCTTGTAAGTTGTCGTCGGAAGTAACCATAGAAGTAGCTAGGTAACGCTGCTATTACTTATAATTCATACATAAATATATACAATTCATGGATGATGCCGGACTTTTGTGCTGCATATGGATGTTCACACGAACGAAATATAAAAACCAGACAACAAGGGATTACATTTCACAGGTGAGAATGTGTTTATTAACTATATTGAATGTTACGAAATTATATTTCTGTTACGTTGGTTTGTTTCAGTCCTTGGTTAACGACCGCAGCTAATCCATGCTAGTTATCTAGCTAGTTACGTTAACGTTACCCATTAGTTTTTGACCGTTAGGAAAACCGACAATGAACAGAATGTATTTATATCAATGTAATAGAATCGTAAGATGTTGGAAATATGGACAGTTTTTTTTGTCTCTGTTGTTTTGTCTCAATTTCTCCGACTTGCGCTGTGTGGCCCATAGTTATATGTTACATAAAATACATGGTATACATATACATGTATTATACATATGTATATTTCTATGTATGTAACGTTAGCCGAGTTCAGTCTCCGTCTATTTCCAGCTAGTTTGTTACGCTAACTTAAGTCAGCATTCTTGGCTAAAGGAGATGAGACTAACGTCCACCTGAACAAGTTTATCCAAACATACTGGTTTTGGCTGTTTACCCGATTGTATCTGATGAGCTACTGACGTGACGGGGAAAACAAAATCGGTTTACAAAACAAAGAACCGGATATTTCATTTGTTTTGTTTGTAGATAGCGTATAGTTCATTCTAAGTTTATTCAAGAGGCAGAATGTGACTAATAAACTTAGGTCTACTAGCACTATACATTATATTTTGAAAAGAAGTAGATTATCTTAATATCAAAACCTTAAATGTTCTCTGGACTCAATGATAAATACATGTCTGACTGTTGGAACGAACCAAAAAAACTAGAAAATCGCATTCATGACGATTTATGGTGATTTTATTTTCGTTAGTCCTTTGCCTACATTGACGCTGATGCATTAAACAGAAGGGGCTCCCCTGTTCCAAGATGGCGGCTCTATTGACGCATTCGTTCCAATGAACTGCCGTAGCCAAGGCGACATCTTCTAGTGTATATATCTATGGGAGAAACCAGCAGAAACAGACTGGAAGGTTGTTCAGGTCTCTGCTGTAGTGAATCACGATCACAGCTTCAACATGTCACATCAGATCGGTGAAGCTGAGTTCACCACTGAGGTACAAATGATGTTCTCCTAAATGCACTCTGGATTCATCTGAACAACAAAGGCTCCTTTAAACTACGATGGTGAAGGTTTATTAGCATGCTAACATGTTCACAATGCTAACATGCTGATGTTTTGCAGGTATAATGTTCACCATCTTAGTTTAGCATGTTAGCATGCTTACATTTGCTAATTAGCGGTAAACTTAACGTAGCCTACAGCTTATAGGCTGATGGGAATGTCATTAGTTCTGCAGGTATTTGGGTCACTGGTGCCTGATGATGGCGCAAGATGGAAACTCAGAAACCTCACCAAAGTTATTGCAGTTGATTCTGAGGGGAACATGAAGGTCTGAACCACATTTCATCACAATCCATCCAACAGCTGCTGAGATGCTTCAGTCTGAACCAAACATGTGAACCTGCTGATGTTTGTTACTGCGGAGGAAATTTGAAATTTCTTTATTTATTGGTTTTTGTCAACAGGTGCTAATTGTATTTTACTGTAAACAGAATATCCGATACAAGCTGTTCTCAGCCCAACACTCCTCCTCCAAGTGTTACAGCAGCTCCTGATTTCACTGCTGGCTGGTTCACTGATGCTCATTCACTCAAAGTCAGTGTTTACATGAAGGCAGAGAAACTCTGCTTACCCATGGTTCCCCTTATGGGACTTACAAAAGACTAACAAACCAAATTACCAGAATAATTTGGGATTTTACTAAGTTATATTTGAACTCCTCCACTACCTTAAACCTCAATCAAACTCTGAACACAAACACAACTGCTGCACACTATCAGTCTACATATCCAGCAGTGAATCAGTGCTTAGGAATGAAACACGCCCTGTTTTAAAGGTCTGACAAAGCTCCGCCCCTCACCTGACTCACCTGAGTTAAACCAGGAACCAGTTTGTTCCTGTTCAGTTCTCAGAGAGAAGAGACGCAGCGACAGACAGACGGTAAGATTTACCTTCATTACAAAGCTGTGACTTCAACTGAGGGAGGACAGTTACAGGAGGGAGTACTGAAGTACTCAAGTACTGAAGTACTTCAACTGCAACCTGCTGCTGACTGAAACACTCAGAGACTCACAGTGAAAGTAACTGAGGCAGCTTTCTACAGCAGGGAGGGAAACACAGCTGACTTCCTGTTGTAACGTGCTGTCTGCTGGGTTTTCAGCTTCAGAGACAAAATGGCTTCCAGATCAGAGGAGGATCTCTGCTGTCCGGTCTGTCAGGAGGTCTTCAGAGATCCTGTTGTTCTGTCATGTAGCCACAGCTTCTGTAAAGTCTGTCTGAAGAGCTGGTGGAGAGAGAAACAAGCACCTGAGTGTCCAGTTTGTAAGAGAAGATCTTCAAGGTCAGAACCACCTTGTAACCTGGTGTTAAAGAACCTGTGTGAGGCCTTCTTACAGGAGAGAGATCAGAGAGCTTCAGAGGCTCTCTGCAGTCTGCACTCTGAGAAACTCAAACTCTTCTGTCTGGACCATCAGCAGCCAGTGTGTCTCGTCTGCAGAGATTCAGAAAAACACAGCAACCACAGATTCAGACCCGTCGATGAAGCTGCACGACAACACAAGAAGGAACTTCAGGAAACTCTGGAGCCCTTAAAGGAGAAGTTAAAGGTTTGTGAACAAGTTAAAGTGAAGTTTGATCAAACAGCAGAACACATGAAGGTCCAGGCCCGACACACAGAGAGGCAGATTAAGGAGCAGTTTAAGAAGCTTCAGCAGTTTCTAGAGGAGGAAGAGGAGGCCAGGATGGCTGCACTGAGGGAGGAAGAGGAGCAGAAGAGTCAGATGATGAAGGAGAAGATGGAGGCTCTGAGCAGAGAGATAGCAGCTCTTTCAGACACAGTCAGAGCCACAGAGGAGGAGCTGAGAGCTGAAGACGTCTCATTCCTGCTCAACTACAAGGCTGCAGTGGAAAGAGTCCAGCAGCGCCCCCCTGCTGGATGATCCACAGCTGCCCTCAGGAGCTCTGATAGACCAGGCCAAACACCTGGGCAACCTGACCTTCAACATCTGGAACAAGATGAAGGACATGGTCTCCTACACTCCTCTGATTCTGGACCCAAACACTGCTGATCCAGGACTCATCGTGTCTGAAGATCTGACCAGTGTGAGACGAGGAGGAGAGAGACAGCAGCTTCCTGACAATCCAGAGAGGTTTGATTATTGTCTCTGCTCTGTCCTGGGCTCTGAGGGCTTTAACTCAGGGACTCACAGCTGGGATGTCGAGGTTAGATACAGTACAGACTGGGCACTGGGTGTGTTAGCAGAGTCTGTGCAGAGGAAGGGAGACATACAGTCTGGATTATGGATAATTGAGTTCTATGAAGGTTATTACTCAGCATGGTCACCACCAGCTCCACGCACTGATCCCAGAGTCCGGAAGCAGCCCCAGAGGATCAGAGTGAATCTGGACTGGAACAGAGGAAAGCTGTCGTTCTCTGATCCTGATACTAACACACACATACACACCTTCACACACACTTTCACTGAGAGGATGTTTCCATTGATTGACACTGTAGATGAGCTGAAGCTGTCAGCAGTGAAGGTCTGTGTGACAGTGGAACAGAGCAGTTAGAGATAAAGAGGATGATTATATTCATGATGTTGTTGATTTCTTAAAGGGAAAAGTCTCTGAATTTAACCTGTTAAGTTGCACCTGTCCTCCTGCTGTCTCATTATTCTAAATTCTTTCAATATTAATGTTAAACTTCATCCTAAACAAAGGTAAAAGTTTAGTTATTTCAACTCTTTTTGCACTTTGGCTTTTGTGATTTTCTAACATAACAGTGAGTTCAGGTACAGCACATTGGGTTATTCGGGACATATTTTGGAAAACAGCTTTATACTTCTGTCGTGAAAATTGGATATTGGATACTTAGCACTTGCTGTTAATTACATGACAATATATGTTATATTATAAATGCTCTGTACTTGTATAGCGCCTTTCTAGTCTTTTCGACTACTCAAAGCGCTTTTACACACTACATCTGCATTCACCATTCACACACACATTCACTCATTGAGCCTAAGTGCTCAAACGGAAATACACATTCATACACTGGCGGAACAGCCGCCAGAGGCAGAGTGTCTTGCCCAAGGACACTTCGACACGCAGCCTGGGGGAGCTGGGGATTGAACCGCCGACCTTCCGATTAACGGCCAACCCGCTCTATCTCCTGAGCCACAGCAGCCCCATATATATGTTATATATATTTGATAAATTATATAAACACGTGTGGAGTAATCTTGTACCAAAATAACAATATATTGGTTTGAAATTATGTTTATTTATACATATTGATCATTTATACATATCCATCCATCGTCAACCGCTTATATCCTGCATACAGGGGCAGGGTACACCCTGGACAGGTCGCCAGTCTGTCGCAGGGCCATACACAGACAGACAACCACTCACACCTAAGGACAATTTAGAGACACCAATTAACCCAGCCTGCATGTCTTTGGATGGTGGGAGGAAGCCGGAGCACCCGGAGAGAACCCACACAGACAGAGGGAGAACATGCAAACTCCACACAGAAAGGCCGGGGCAACCGGGGTTTGAACCCACGACCTTCTTGCCGTGAGGCGACAGTGCTAACCACTGCACCACCGTGCCGCCCCCATTTATACATATGTTTATATTTATTTAAGGGTTCAGTGAGTAAGTTTTAGTGGCATCTAGTGGTGAGGGTTGTGAATTGCAACCAACGGCTCACCTTCCTCTCACCCCTCCCTTTGTTAGAGCTTAGAAGAAGCTGCTGTGGCCGACTCACTCTGTCGGCTCTGAGCTAAATAACGTGTGTCCATTTGTCCAAATTTGACTTCTTTCCTTACTTCTCACTCTAAGATAATAAAAACATAACAGTTCATTATGTGAGGTCTTTAAACACCTCTGATAACAGTTATGTATATTATATTGCATTTCTGTCAATAGATCCTCCTAAATTTTACACACTGAACCTTTAGATTAGAAACTTTTCTTGTTCCAAATAACCAGATGTGGTTTGGTAATTAGTGACGATGTTAAAACGCCACTACTGTGGATCCATAGAACCTGATACTTGTTGAAGCTGTTGCTCCAACAATGTCAATGACATTAATTGATCTCTTTTGTTAGTTGATGGATTTACATAAGTTTCAAAATATTTTATATGACTGATCAGGTTGATGAAAAGGGGGGAAGAATGTAGGCTGCCACTTCAGAAAAGAAACTGAGGATCAGTTAATAATGTTGATGTTATTGATGAAAAGAACTTCATTCTACAAAATATTTAAATAAAAAAAATATTTTTGAAAACATGTTGGATTCTTTAATCATTTTATATCTTATAGTCTAGCTGTTGACATTTGTCGTCATAATAGTAAATTCAGCTATTATAATCATAGTAACTTTAGACTGGGGCTGACCCCGAATAGTCGAAGATTCGATGCTTCGATGGGCGGAGCCTGATTTGACTGTCAATCTCACACCGGGGCGGCTTGTTCATTAGGGTGACCGGGCGACGCACCTCCAAGCCGGGAAAAGAGCAGGAGATTTTTCTACCACACAGTTAGCTGAGACTGTTTTTGACAGTTTGTCTCTGAATCTCGCTGTCCAATCAGCATCAAGTCGTGTCTGCAGACACAGAACCGTTTGGGACTGAACTACTGGATGAGAGGAGGAGGAGGATAAACTAAACTTACTCAACTACACTTTTGATCAGACAGAAATCTCACCACAAATGTTCACTTCAGCACCTCAGATAAAGAGCAGCTCACAGTCCCAAACAGAGCAGGTCTGCGCCTCAGATTTTAGAAGTTATTTACTGCGACTACAGCACGAGATCGCATCAGCTGGGAGGAGTTCACTCACTCCGACTTGATATTATTAGTTATACATTTGTGAGAAAATCAGTGTGTAGCGTCAGAACTTGTGAAAATTGTCAACTGCATGAGGCCACGCTCAACGCCTGACAGCTGGCAGCTCTGCTGTTACATTATTTAAAGGTTAAGCAAGCTAAAGTTTTGCTAGTCTGCCTGTTAGCTCCTCACCTTCACCTCTCAGACATACATGGTGCTTCTGAACACACTGTTTGGTCAGAGATTTTATTCTTTGTCTGTTTCGGCTTCTCTCTTTTGGGCCCCTGACAGGCTGCAGAGTTCGCTCAAAGCGACTCCTTTACATTTGTGGGCCCTGCACATCTGAACTGCCAAATGTTTTAACCGTACCATTTTCACAATAACAGCAGAGGGCGGGTTATCTGATGACAAGTTTGAAATATGTTTTAATGATTATAATACATTTATTTATCATATAAGCACATCTAAAAAGTTTTGTTATTTATAAAAGACAGTAAAAGTGTCTAACTTGATCCTATTTAAGGGTTAACCATAGACCTTTGCTTGGGCCCCCCTAGGCCTTTGGCCAGGGTCATCTGTACCCTTTGACCCCCCCACCCTGACGGCGGGCCTGCACTGGCCTACAATTACAACAAGACGGTGCCCCATGCTTTGTCAAAATATCTTACACACTTAAATTCAGTAATGTTTCATATGTTGTGTTACATTTTAAAATTTCTGATGTGAATGCGATCACAATATAGAACTAGAACTGCAAGCAGTTGTAAGCGGGGTCCAAGCCTCCCGGCGCAAGCTGACCCCTCAACCCGTGGAGGGCGTGCAAGTTGACGCCCTGCTGTGGCTCGGGGGTCTGTAGAGAATAAACGGGCAGAGTTTAAAACGACAGGGACTTGCAGTTTTGGCAATATAAGATGAATGGATGTCTATGAGAGTGTGAGTTGATATACGATTGATAGCGACACCTAGAGGTGGATTCACACGAAATTTCACACAGCCTCTCGGGAGGGCGTGCCAGATAAGGTCCCCGAGTTTGGTGCAGATCGGCCATTCCACACCTAAGATTTGACCTGACATTGTGTTTTTAGCATTTTTGCAAACATTTGTTTGGCACATTTTGATTTGGATCAAAATTCCCTGCACAAACTTTTATCAGCTTGGTCCATAGATAGTCCGTGCCAAGTTTCGTGCTGATTGGGCTTGTGGCCACCGGGCATTTGCCCTGTATTCTCAGATTACCAGCCCAGCCCTTCTATCAGTCTACATATCCAGTGAATCAGTGCTTAGGAATGAAACACACCCTCTGTTACAAGTGAAAATACCAGTTTTAGCAGAGCAGGTAAACAAAGCTCTGCCCCTCACATGACTCAGCTGAGACAAACCAGGAAACAGTTTGTTCCTGTTCAGTTCTCAGAGAGAAGAGACGCAGCGACAGACAGACGGTAAGATTTACCTTCATTACAAAGCTGTGAATCGACTGAGGTGGAAAGAGTATAAAAATATTCTGCTTAAGTAAAAGTACGATTACTTTTATGAACTTTTACTTAAGTACAAGTAAAGTTACTGTTTTAAAAACCTTCTCAAGTAAAAGCAGCTGATTTCAATTTTTAAAAGTTACTTAGTTCATTTTTAACCTCCTAAAATAACTTATTTACATTGATTTAATATCTTATTCTTGTTTTAGTTATTTAATTATATTGCAGTCTTTTGTGATTTGATGAAGGAACAAAGCCGTTTGGCGCTTTCACTTTTAGTTTGTTTGACAGATACTTTGCCAAATCAATGGGGAAGAACAAGGACATTTTATGTTATAATGAGAAGTTTGAGAATCTTTTTGCTTCCTTAAGAAACTTTGGTGGAACAGATTAGACTCTGGTGGGAAACACTGTACTGTATTTAAAGTCATATCCCTTACCTTCAAACAGGTGGTCATTTTAATGGGACATCATAAACATTAGTATCAGGGAAGGAAATTAGTACCTGACAAATCTGTTTGGCTAAATGTTGGAGGGCTACCTGCTGTCGTGGAAATTATATTCCTGGTGAGGGTTTGGGCAAAGAATTGAGTTACAACCAACCGTTGTCTTTGAAGAATTTATTTAATAAAAGAGAATAAACAGAGAAGAACTAAAACACATACAGATGGTCCAGAGACCTGCCGCCCAGGGCGGCTCCGGGCGTCTGGCCCCGAGCAAAGGGGATGCTTCATCAATTTTATGGGGAACTCAGATTGTCTCTCAGCTTTGAATGAACATTCAGGGAGAGGAGAGGAACTTCAGAAGAGGAAAACACCAAAACAATCTCACAGCTCTGAGCTGAACCCTAGTAAATGTGGAAAGACCAACATCAGGAGTATAGGAGAGGAAAGGTTAAGGATAAAAACACAATACATATCTATAACAATAATAGTAATAATAATGATATTAATAAAAGATTAAATGTAAGAGGACCCAATTTTCTGCCCTAAAACTCGTCACATTGGCAGGTAAATGATTCGACATCATATTACCATGTAATATCTCTTTGATGCAGCATCAAATAGATATTAGATAGATTGATAGGCGTTCTTAATTCTCGTGTGTCACACTTGAATTGGTCCCCGATGTACCAAGGGATCTAAAATTGTGTTCTTGGCTTGCTGTTTATATTCATTTCATGTTACTTGTGTTTCATAGGCGTTGATTTGTAAGAGGGGTGGGTGTTATGGGATGGGACAGGAGTCGGAAGGGGAAGAGGGGGGAGTGAGAGTGTAGCTGCCTCATACTGAGATCAAAGAAAGGATATCTGCATATGTCGGATTCAATAAATACAGAACAAAAGTTTGCAGCATTATCCAGCAACCATGTGTTCTTTCACATAGCGGTCCGGTTTTACCAACCAGCGACGTGCAAAAGGAGCGGCAGATATAACCAGCGTTTCACACAGAGATCAACAGACGGTAAGATTTACCTTCATTACAAAACTGTGACTTCAACTGAGGGAGGACAGTTACAGGAGGGAGTACTGAAGTACTCAAGTACTGAAGTACTTCAACTGCAACCTGCTGCTGACTGAAACACTCAGAGACTCACAGTGAAAGTAACTGAGGCAGCTTTCTACAGCAGGGAGGGAAACACAGCTGACTTCCTGTTGTAACGTGCTGTCTGCTGGGTTTTCAGCTTCAGAGACAAAATGGCTTCCAGATCAGAGGAGGATCTCTGCTGTCCGGTCTGTCAGGAGGTCTTCAGAGATCCTGTTGTTCTGTCATGTAGCCACAGCTTCTGTAAAGTCTGTCTGAAGAGCTGGTGGAGAGAGAAACAAGCACCTGAGTGTCCAGTTTGTAAGAGAAGATCTTCAAAGTCAGAACCACCTCGTAACCTGGTGTTAAAGAACCTGTGTGAGGCCTTCTTACAGGAGAGAGATCAGAGAGCTTCAGAGGCTCTCTGCAGTCTGCACTCTGAGAAACTCAAACTCTTCTGTCTGGACCATCAGCAGCCAGTGTGTGTCAGTCTGCAGAGATTCAGAAAAACACAGCAACCACAGATTCAGACCCGTCGATGAAGCTGCACGACAACACAAGAAGGAACTTCAGGAAACTCTGGAGCCCTTAAAGGAGAAGTTAAAGGTTTGTGAACAAGTTAAAGTGAAGTTTGATCAAACAGCAGAACACATGAAGGTCCAGGCCCGACACACAGAGAGGCAGATTAAGGAGCAGTTTGAGAAGCTTCACCAATTTCTGGAAGATGAACAGGTGGCCAGGTTGGTGGCATTATGGGAGGAAGAGGAGCAGAAGAGTCAGATGATGAAGGAGAAGATGGAGGCTCTGAGCAGAGAGATAGCATCTCTTTCAGACACAGTCAGAGCCACAGAGGAGGAGCTGAGAGCTGAAGATGTCTCATTCCTGCTCAACTACAAGGCTGCAGTGGAAAGAGTCCAGCAGCGCCCCCTGCTGGATGATCCACAGCTGCCCTCAGGAGCTCTGATAGACCAGGCCAAACACCTGGGCAACCTGACCTTCAACATCTGGAACAAGATGAAGGACATGGTCTCCTACACTCCTCTGATTCTGGACCCAAACACTGCTGATCCAGGACTCATCGTGTCTGAAGATCTGACCAGTGTGAGACGAGGAGGAGAGAGACAGCAGCTTCCTGACAATCCAGAGAGGTTTGATTATTGTCTCTGCTCTGTCCTGGGCTCTGAGGGCTTTAACTCAGGGACTCACAGCTGGGATGTCGAGGTTAGATACAGTACAGACTGGGCACTGGGTGTGTTAGCAGAGTCTGTGCAGAGGAAGGGAGACATACAGTCTGGATTATGGATAATTGAGTTCTATGAAGGTTATTACTCAGCATGGTCACCACCAGCTCCACGCACTGATCCCAGAGTCCGGAAGCAGCCCCAGAGGATCAGAGTGAATCTGGACTGGAACAGAGGAAAGCTGTCGTTCTCTGATCCTGATACTAACACACACATACACACCTTCACACACACTTTCACTGAGAGGATGTTTCCATTGATTGACACTGTAGATGAGCTGAAGCTGTCAGCAGTGAAGGTCTGTGTGACAGTGGAACAGAGCAGTTAGAGATAAAGAGGATGATTATATTCATGATGTTGTTGATTTCTTAAAGGGAAAAGTCTCTGAATTTAACCTGTTAAGTTGCACCTGTCCTCCTGCTGTCTCATTATTCTAAATTCTTTCAATATTAATGTTAAACTTCATCCTAAACAAAGGTAAAAGTTTAGTTATTTCAACTCTTTTTGCACTTTGGCTTTTGTGATTTTCTAACATAACAGTGAGTTCAGGTTCAGCACATTGGGTTATTCGGGACATATTTTGGAAAACAGCATTTTACTTCTGTCATGAAAATTGGATATTGGATACTTAGCACTTGCTGTTAATTACATGACAATATATATGTTATATTATAACATTTGATAAATTATGTAAACATATATGGAGTAATCGTGTACCAAAATAATAATATATTGGTTTGAAGTTATGTTTATTTATACATATTGATCATTTATACATATGTTTACATTTATTTAATGTTCAGTGAGTAAGTTTTAGTGGCATCTAGTGGTGAGGGTTCTTCCTAAATTTTACACACTGAACTTTTAGATTAGAAACTTTTCTTGTTCCAAATAACCAGATGTGGTTTGGTAATTAGTGACGATGTTAAAAGGCTGTTAAAATGAAACGTATCACTACTGTGGATCCGTAGAACCTGATACTTGATAGTGAAAGTTCAGACTGGGGAAAAAGTTTAGGCAACATCATGTTGAAGCTGTTGCTCCAAAAATATCAATGACATTAATTGATCTCTTTTGTTAGTTGATGAATTTACATAAGTTTCAAAATATTTTATATGAACGATCAGGTTGATGAAAAGGGGGGAAGAATGTAGGCTGCCACTTCAGAAAAGAAACTGAGGATCAGTTAATAACATTGATGTTATTGATGAAAAGAACTTCATTCTACAAAATATTTAAATAAAAAAAATATTTTTGAAAACATGTTGGATTCTTTAATCATTTTATATCTTATAGTCTAGCCTGTTAACATTTGTCGTTGTAATAGTAAAGTCAGCCATTATAATCGTAGTTAAATAATATCAAGTAACTTTAGACTGGGGCTGACTCCGAATAGTCGAAGATTCGACACTTCGATGGGCGGAGCCTGATTTGACTGTCAATCTCACACAGGGGCGGCTTGTTCATTAGGGCGACCGGGCGACGCACCTCCAGGCCGGGAAAGGTTTTTTTGACAGTTTGTCTCTGAATCTCGCTGTCCAATCAGCATCAAGTCGTGTCTGCAGACACAGAACCGTTTGGGATTGAACTACTGGATGAGAGGAGGAGGAGGATAAACTAAACTTACTCAACTACACTTTTGATCAGACAGAAATCTCACCACAAATGTTCACTTCAGCACCTCAGATAAAGAGCAGCTCACAGTCCCAAACAGAGCAGGTCTGCGCCTCAGATTTTAGAAGTTATTTACTATCTACAGCGCGAGATCGCATCAGCTGGGAGGAGTTCACTCGCCCCGACTTGATATTATTAGTTACACATTTGTGAGAAAATCGATGTGTAGAGTCAGAACGCGTGAAAATTGTCAACTGCGTGAGGCCACGCTCAACACCTGACAGCTGGCAGCTCTGGTGTGTTACGGCTGCCTCTGGCTGCCTTAAGGTAATTGTGTGTGTGTTTTAGTACTTCTGACTGGCATGCAAATTCCAGCTGTGTCGGTCCCCGTCGAGGATTGGTTCTGTGGAGCTGGGACCGCCTACTTCTTGGTTGCTGTCTTCCGTGATTGGTGCGGCTGTGACCCGACCAACTCTGCCAACCAGGACTCCCCCAATCAACACCACCTGGACTATAAATAGTTTACGTGTCCTCAGTTCAGCGCGACTGATCCAGTGATCAGTTCGCCTCGCTGGTGATTACGTATGTTGGTTGTTAGTGAATGTCTTTAGTGATTGTTTTCTGTCTGTCTGCCTAAGTAGTTTCAGACAGTTTGAACCATTGTAAGTCACAGAGTGTGACCGCGGACCTAGAGTTGGCCGCTCGTTTTGAGTATTGCTTGTTTATTTATATCCTACACTGCTATTGTAAAGCGTATAGGTGCTGACCTCTTTTTGTTAGTGTTTTACTGAGTAGACTGTTGTTGGACTAGACCCTCTTTTATTTCTCCCCTTGTGTTGTCAGCACCTATATAGCCTCTTTTTGTTGTTTACCTGAATATCTCCTTTAATTAAACCTTTGACTTGCACCAGATTTCAGTTGACCTTTTTTCCATCTTCTTGCCAATTTAACATAACGTGTTACTGCCTTACCTTAGCGAGCTGGGTCGTAACAGCTGTTACACTATTTAAAGGTTAAACAAGCTAAGGTTTTGCTAGTCTGCCTGTTAGCTCCTCACCTTCACCTCTCAGACATACATGGTGCTTCTGAACACACTGTTTGATCAGAGATTTGGCCTTTGATTCCCTGTGATTTTATTCTCTGTCTGTTTCGGCTTCTCTCTTTTGGGCCCCTGACAGGCTGCAGAGTTCGCTCAAAGCGACTCCTTTACATTTGTGGGCCCTGCACATCTGAACTGCCAAATGTTTTAACCGTACCATTTTCACAATAACAGCAGGGGGGCGGGTTATCTGATGACAAGTTTGAAATATGTTTTAATGATAATACATTTATTTATCATATAAGCACATCTAAAAAGATTCTTTATTTATAAAAGACAGTAAGTAAAGTGTCTAACTTGATCCCATTTAAGGGTTAACCATAGACCTTTGTTTGGGCCCCCCCTAGGCCTTTGGCCAGGGTCATCCGTACCCTTTGACCCCCCACACTGACGGCGGGCCTGCACTGGCCTACAATTACAACAAGATGGTGCCCCATGCTTTGTCAAAATATCTTACACGCTTAAATTCAGTAATGTTTCATATGTTGTTACATTTTAAAATTTCTGATATGAATGAATCACAATATAGAACTAGAACTGCAAGCCGTTGTAAGCGGGGTCCAAGCCTCCCGGCGCAAGCTGACCCCTCAGCCCGTGGAGTGTGTGTGAGTTGACCTGGGCGTCCTGCTGTGGCTCGGGGGTCCGTGGAGAATAAACAGGCAGAGTTTGAAATGACAGGGACTTGTCATTTGGCAATATAAGATGAATGGATGTCTATGGGAGTGTACGTTGCTATATGATTAATAGCGGCACCTAGAGGTGGATTCACACGAAATTTCACACAGCCTCTCGGGAGGGCGTGCCAGATACGGTCCCCGAGTTTGGTGCAGATCGGCCATTCCAAACCTAAGATTTGACATGACATTGTGTTTTTAACGTTTTTGCAAACATTTGTTAGCTTATATTTGGCACTTTTTGACTTGGATCAAAATTCCCTCTACAAACTTTTATCGGCTAGGTCCATAGATAGTCCGTGCCAAGTTTCGTGCTGATCAGACTTGTGGCCACCGGGCATTTGCCCTGTAATTTCAGATTACCAGTCCAGCCCTGCTATCAGTCTACATATCCAGTGAATCAGTGCTTATCTATGAAACACACCCTGTGTTACAGGTGAAAGTACCACTTTTAGCAGAGCAGGTCAAACAAAGCTCCGCCCCTCATATGACTCACCTGAGACAAACCAGGAAACGGTTTATTCCTGTTCAGTTCTCAGAGAGAAGAGACGCAGCAACAGACAGACGGTAAGATTTACCTTCGTTACAAAGCTGTGACTTCAACTGAGGTGGAAAGAGTACAAAAATATTCTGCTTAACTATAAGTACGATTACTTTGATGAACTTTTACTTAAGTACAAGTAAAGTTATGGTGGAAGAAATGTCTACAGTGGTGGATGATTTACTTGAATGTGTAACAATATAAGTATGTAGGGAAAAAAAGAAAAATGTTATTTTAAGTTGTATCTATAGATCAACAGATTCTGGCATTGAGTCATTTAAGGAATGGATGGAGAAAAAATTTACAAAAACAAATCAGAAAGTCATCTGTGGGGATTTCAACATTGATTTGCTAAATCCAAATAAGCACAATAAGACAGATGATTTTATCAATACAGTGTATAGTCTGGGTTTTTTCCCCAAAATTACCAGACCCAGCCGGATTACTTCCCACTGTGCAACATTAATTGATATTTTTACAAATGACATAGATAATAATTCGGTTAGTGGACTATTAATAAATGACATCAGTGACCACCTACCAGTTTACAACAGCAACTACACATCTAAAAAAGACAATAAATCTCTATTCAGACGGGTCAGAACTGAAGAGTCTATGGTTGCATTTAAAGATGATCTGCTTTCACAAGACTGGGAAGTAATATATAAGGAAAAAGATATTGATCAAGTATATGGTGAATTCCTAAGAATATTTCAATTATTATATGATAAAAATTGCCCGATAAAAAAAGATTCCAGAAAACAAAAATATAGTGATAGACCATGGATTTCAAAAGGATTACAAAATGCCTGTAAAAAGAAAAATACACTTTATAGCGAATTCATTAAATACCGAACTATAGAAGCAGAAAATAAATATAAGAAATATAAAAATAAGTTAATTAAGATTATGAGAATTTGTAAGAAAGAATATTATAGTAAACTATTAGATAATAATAAAAATAATATGAAGGGTATATGGAAAATACTAAACAGTATTATAAGAAAGGGCACGAGACAGTCTAATTATCCCCATTATTTCATTAGTAATGAAAAGAACATTAATAACATGGAGGACGTGGTCAATAAATTTAATACATATTTTGCAAATGTTGGACCAGATTTAGCTGGAAAAATTCCTAAGTCACTGATAATCGATAATAAATATAATGATCTTATTGAAAGAAATCAAAGTTCAATGTTTCTTAAAGCTGTAGAAGAAAAAGAAATAATAGACATTGTTAAAAAATGCTAAACTAAAACATCCACTGATTGTAACGAAATAGATATGATAGTAAAAAATGTAATCGAGGGGATATCAAAACCATTAACTCACATTTTTAATTTGTCGTTTCAAATTGGTCAATTTCCAACAAAAAATGAAAACGGCAAAAGTCATACCTCTGTATAAAACTGGAGATAAACACCACTTCACAAATTATAGGCCTGTCTCTCTATTGCCACAATTCTCAAAATTCTAGAAAAACTCTTCAATGACAGATTGGACAAATTCATAAATGAAACACAAACTCATTGAAGAAATTACAAATTCCACTGACCAAACAAAATATGGAGTTGGGGTATTTGTTGATTTGAAAAAAGCATTTGATACAATTAATCATGAAATACTAATCAATAAACTGGAAAGGCTCGGGATCAGAGGGATAGTGCTGAAGTGGTTAAGCAGTTATTTAAAAGACAGGAAACAATTTGTGAAGTTGGGTGATTATACATCTGAATGTTTGGACATTGCGTGTGGTGTCCCCCAGGGGTCAGTGTTGGGACCAAAATTATTTATTCTCTACATAAAAGAGACATGTAAAGTATCTGATCTACTCAAATTTGTATTATTTGCTGACGACACAAACATCTTTATTTCTGGTCAGAATTTACAGCAACTCCTGGACTTAATCACTTCAGAATTCAGAAAAATAAAACATTGGCTCAGAGGCGAATAAAATCAGCTCTGTACCTTTCAAGTGCAGCGAGCCGGCCTATTGGTGCAGAACCCCTGTGAAATAAAGCTACACAAAAAAACACTCAATTAGAGTAATGTGACAGCTGACTTCCTGTTGTAACGTGCTGTCTGCTGGGTTTTCAGCTTCAGAGACAAAATGGCTTCCAGATCAGAGGAGGATCTCTGCTGTCCGGTCTGTCAGGAGGTCTTCAGAGATCCTGTTCTTCTGTCATGTAGCCACAGCTTCTGTAAAGTCTGTCTGAAGAGCTGGTGGAGAGAGAAACAAGCACGTCAGTGTCCAGTTTGTAAGAGAAGATCTTCAAAGTTTGAACCACCTTGTAACCTGGTGTTAAAGAACCTGTGTGAGGCCTTCTTACAGGAGAGAGATCAGAGAGCTTCAGAGGCTCTCTGCAGTCTGCACTCTGAGAAACTCAAACTCTTCTGTCTGGACCATCAGCAGCCAGTGTGTGTCGTCTGCAGAGATTCAGAAAAACACAGCAACCACAGATTCAGACCCGTCGATGAAGCTGCACGACAACACAAGAAGGAACTTCAGGAAACTCTGGAGCCCTTAAAGGAGAAGTTAAAGGTTTGTGAACAAGTTAAAGTGAAGTTTGATCAAACAGCAGAACACATGAAGGTCCAGGCCCGACACACAGAGAGGCAGATTAAGGAGCAGTTTAAGAAGCTTCAGCAGTTTCTAGAGGAGGAAGAGGAGGCCAGGATGGCTGCACTGAGGGAGGAAGAGGAGCAGAAGAGTCAGATGATGAAGGAGAAGATGGAGGCTCTGAGCAGAGAGATAGCAGCTCTTTCAGACACAGTCAGAGCCACAGAGGAGGAGCTGAGAGCTGAAGACGTCTCATTCCTGCTCAACTACAAGGCTGCAGTGGAAAGAGTCCAGCAGCGCCCCCTGCTGGATGATCCACAGCTGCCCTCAGGAGCTCTGATAGACCAGGCCAAACACCTGGGCAACCTGACCTTCAACATCTGGAACAAGATGAAGGACATGGTCTCCTACACTCCTCTGATTCTGGACCCAAACACTGCTGATCCAAGACTCATCCTGTCTGAAGATCTGACCAGTGTGAGACGAGGAGAGAGACAGCAGCTTCCTGACAATCCAGAGAGGTTTGATTGGTACCTCTGCTCTGTCCTGGGCTCTGAGGGCTTTAACTCAGGGACTCACAGCTGGGATGTCGAGGTTGGAGACAGTACAGACTGGATACTGGGTGTGTTAGCAGAGTCTGTCCAGAGGAAGGGACTCATAGTATGGTCTGGATTATGGGGAATAATGTTCTATGAAGGTAAATACTCAGCATGGTCACCACCAGCTCCACTCACTGCTCTCAGAGTGCAGAAGAAGCTCCAGAGGATCAGAGTGAATCTGGACTGGAACAGAGGAAAGCTGTCGTTCTCTGATCCTGATACTAACACACACATACACACCTTCACACACACTTTCACTGAGAGGATGTTTCCATTCATTAGCACTAGAGATGAGCTGAAGCTGTCAGCAGTGAAGGTCTGTGTGACAGTGGAACAGAGCAGAGATAAAGAGGATGATTATATTCATGATGTTGTTGATTTCTTAAAGGGAAAAGTCTCTGAATTTAACCTGTTAAGCTGCACCTGTCCTCCTGCTGTCTCATTATTCCAAACATCTTTATTTTCTTTCACTTGTTGTTTTTATTGTTTGTATTTTCTTTTTTTGTTGTTTAGTTTGACAATCAGCTTTTTGTTTCTCCTGTCGGCCTTTTCAGATGTAAAATGTTTCACTGAGTTTCTATTTGTAGAAGTTTCAGTTTGATGTGATGAAGCTGAGATGATTCTGTCTGTCAAAGTGTTTCATTCAGTTTCATCAGTTAGTTTCTGCTGTTAGTCGTTTAGTCAGAGGAGGAGTCGCTCTGTTTAAGGTGGACTTTCCAACTTTCTATTAGAACATGTGACTCGATCGTGACCATTTTCCTCTTTGTTACATCAGGTTTCTTTGCCATGAGCACCGAGCTCATTCCAAATAAATAAATAACAAACTTCGGTGCATTTTGTCAAACAGCAAATGTCTTTTATTTTCATTTAAATGTCACCAACTTTGCAAACATCTACCTGCATCTACAGACGTTACCTCGAGCTACATGCAGAGCTCAGCACCTCTGTCCTCTGCTCTGTTTTACATTCAGACATACAGACTGTACGTACGTTTCACTGTGGACCACCTGAGTGAGCTGCTGCTGAGGCTTCATCATGCAGCTGCCAACCATCTGCAGATAACTGCTCCTGTATTTTCTTGCACAGCTCAGGCTGCAGTTCACGAGGTGGAAACCACTTTCCAGATAAGGCCCCACGCTGAGCCACTGTAAGGGGGACAGCGGCTTTGATCTGCTGCATCCTCATGTTCTGACTGCAAATAGGGTCCACATGCTCCAAGCTGGACGGCTGCAGCGCAGGGCGATAGGCAAAGACCGCTAAAATAAAACTGATCCCGGATCAGAAAGTTTGATCCAGATATGTTTTAACATTATTTATGTGCAGAAAGTGGTGAAGCTCACAGAGATGTTACTTTAAGTTTTTGGTGTTGTGACCCCTTTTTCACTGTTTATTTCTATCTCCGTCTGTCTTTAGAGTTATTTCACTTTGTGTCTGATCTTTATATTTGACTTGTTTTGCCTTTTATTGTTTTATTGCGAGAAAAAAAAGCAATGAAAAAGAATTCCCATCAGCCTCAGCTGGACTCTTTGTTTACTGCTAGCTAATAGCTAATTGTTAGCATGCTAACAGGCTAAACAAAGATGGAATAACATTATATAACATCAGGATGTTAGCGTTGTCATTGTGAGCGTGTTAGCCTCACAGAGCTGCTAGCACAGCTGTAAATGATGTTCATATTCAGCTTTTCTTGATGACTTGCAGTACATAGCACAATGCTACAGCTACGTTATATAACCTAGTAAGCTGTTTTCCATCCACCTGTTTTGTGTGTATTTTCAATTTTTGCAACAAAACTGAGTAAAATGTTGAAAATCAAAATGAAAGAGTTTCCTGGTGTGTGAGGTGTATTTCATATGTTGCAGTTATAAGAGGAACATGTGTGTTTAAAGTGACGTAATTCAATACCAGAATTTGTTCAGTGCAAATGTGGGTGAAATTAAATGTTTAAACCTATTAGTGATGCTTTGTTCAGTATTTACAGCCACAACAGACTGTTGATCTGATTGTCCTCTCAGTGTTTCTTTCAGCTTCATCTCTCTCAGACAGTTTCATGGTTGAGAAATCGCCTTCAGTGCACATTTGACTTGTTTAAATAACAGTTTAATGATATAACAATCTATCACAGAGACCCTCAGCCCTAGTACAGCCAGGTACATGTTGTAAAACAGTAAATGACATGATCACCAGGATACATCACATACATTTACCCAGTAAGCGATAAACCAGAGGCCCTCGGTGAGTAACATTAATTACATGACTGTGTTTGGAGATGGTCCTCATGGAATTCCCATTACAATGTCAAGTAAACTCAGGACTTTCCCTCAGGAGACAGAGCGTTTGAGTCCCGTGTGAAAGGAGGTCAAAGTTAACATGTTTTAAGTTCCCTAAAATTTTGTAGTTGACTTATGTAATGTAGTTATTTTAACCCAAACTACCAGCTTTTCCTAAACCTGATCAAGTTGTTCTGTTGGCTGAACTAAACCAAAATACCTTCTTTAAGATACAGTGGGTACGGAAAGGATTCAGACCCCTTTAAATTTTTCACTCTTTGTTTCATTGCAGCCATTTTCCAAAAATCAAAAAAGTTCATTTTATTTCTCAGTAATGTACACTCAGCACCCCATCTTGACAGAAAAAAAACAGAAATGTAGAAATTTTTGCAAATTTATTAAAAAAGAAAAACTGAAATATCACATGGTCATAAGTATTCAGAGCCTTTGCTGTGACACTCATATTTAACTCAGGTGCTGTCTATTTCTTCTGATCGTCCTTGAGATGGTTCTACACCTTCATTTGAGTCCAGCTGTGTTTGATTATACTGATTGGACTTGATTAGGAAAGCCACACACCTGTCTATATAAGACCTTACAGCTCACAGTGCATGTCAGAGCAAATGAGAATCATGAGGTCAAAGGAACTGCCTGAAGAGCTCAGAGACAGAATTGTGGCAAGGCACAGATCTGGCCAAGGTTACAAAAAAATTTCTGCTGCACTTAAGGTTCCTAAGAGCACAGTGGCCTCCATAATCCTTAAATGGAAGACGTTTGGGACTGACCAGAACCCTTCCTAGAGCTGGCCGTCCGGCCAAACTGAGCTATCGGGGAGAAGAGCCTTGGTAGAGAGGTAAAGAAGAACCTAAAGATCACTGTGGCTGAGCTCCAGAGATGCAGTCGGAGATGGGAGAAAGTTGTAGTAAGTCAACCATCACTGCAGCAATCCACCAGTCGGGGCTTTATGGCAGAGTGGCCCGACGGAAGCCTCTCCTCAGTGCAAGACACATTCTGCAGGAAATGCTGCAGCAGATGCAGCTGCTAAGACAGCAGCAGTATCAGGCTCTAAGTTTGTTCCATGTTGTCTAATGTTGGATACACCTGACGAGGTGTCTCCATATGATGATGTAAAAACCATTCAGTCTCTTTCTACTCCACAGGAGCGAGCCCAGTGGGCTAAGTCAGGAGCTGTGTTCAGAAACTCTGTGTGGATGGGGCCTGATGACAAGCCATGTTTGCCAAAAAATGGCTCACGGGAGAGATCACGTGGGCAAAGGGGGGGATGTGCTCAGCAATTAACTCTGTGTGGTACACGAGGGGGTTTTCTGTTTTTGCACAGGATTTTTGCAAAAAATGTATGATTTGTGCAGCTAACAATGCAGCAGGGGCTATTCACATGCCACCGGCTGGTCATCCACCGCCAGGTAAGCCTTTTGATCACCTTATGATGGACTTCATTCAACTTTTCCCGTGTCAGGGAAAGACATACTGCCTTATTGTTGTTGTTGTTGTTGATGATATGTTCAGTAAATGGGTTGAGGTGTTTCCATCTGCCAAGCAGGATGCCAGTGCAGTGGCAAAAGCCTTACTGACCGAGCTGATTCCCAGGTGGGGAATCCCAGTGGTCATCAGCAGTGACAATGGACCAGGGTTTGTAAACAAGGCCCTTTCAGAGGTTTCCAAATACCTTAGGTTTGACATGCGCCATCACTGTTCTTATCACCCCCAGAGTGCAGGGGCTGTGGAACGTGAGAATGGGGCACTTAAGTCTAAATTACCAAAGTGTTGTGATGAGACAGGACTCTCATGGGTGAAGGCACCTCCACTAGAGCTTTTCCACATGCGCACACGGGTGAGAAACAAATGGGGACTGAGCCCGTTTGAAATCCTATTTGGCAGACCCCCACGGACGGGAATAGGACCAGTGAGGCACTCGGTACCAACCACATCAAGTTGTGATGACGAAATGTTGAGATACTGTGCTAATTTGTCTTCTTCTCTTTCGGCTCTGCACTCCCAGGTGAAAAGTGCATTACCCTCAGTGGCTACGGCTACTCTCCACAACCTGAAACCTGGAGATGGGGTACTCATCAAGGACCACAGGAGAAAGCACTGGAAGCAACGGCGTTTCCGGGGTCCTTTCCAAGTTCTTCTAACCACCGAAACCGCAGTGAAAGTCACAGGGCGGGATACCTGGGTTCACGCCAGCCACTGTAAGCCTATCCCAGAACCCTGCAACGACGTGGAGACCTCCATCCACATTCCGGCTCGAGCTCAGCCAACCAGACATGCTGAGGACAGCACGCCAGAAGGGTAATTACCTGTGCTTCAGGTAACAACAAGTCAGTATTTTTTAGGTATTTTGAATTGACCGTACATATAGGCATAGGCACATAACATTCATTGCTCCGTGCGGTCGTGAGTGAGGGGGGGGAAGAAGAAAGAAGCAGGCAGCAACAGCACTACACTACGAGGAAATGATGATGGAATCCAGATCCACACGACCGTGGCATCCTTTCCGGTTGCCAGGATGGGAGCGGCTAGGTCTAAGAGGTTCAATGTTGTTGTTGACTCGTATTTCTGTGATTGTAGTGTTTCCTATTCTGTATGTTTTGAAAAACGTCCACCTGCATCCAACTCGACCACACTGACACCACATAGAGTATTGAATAGTTCTGTGCGAGCCACTGTAAATTCTAGTTGCTATGCATTGCATGACCGGAAAGCTACACTCTAGGCAGTTACCTCTGCCTTACACAGCCTGCGCGGAACGTTCACATGTAGTTTCCAAATTTAAACCTTTTCCACTCTCCGAAACCTCCCAGACCCCGGCCGGGGCCTGGGACTGCATGCTCACACGCGGCTACAAAATCGACATGGACCTGTTAGACACTTAGGCTAAATGTCCGCTCCTAGACACCCAGAGAAACACTGTCACGCCTACTCCTCAGAACACCACCGCAGCAACAGACGCCAAATTTGAGTGTTTTCACCGAGGGGAGAATCATTCTAAGGGGGGTTACACGACTGGTCAATCGGTGGGGCATTTTCCTGGGGTGTGCTCACACACCTGGGACTGTACCACTGAATGCACCGTAGACGACCTCACAGACTGCCACACTGCATACAAGCCTAACGCTGACATGCTGTCACACCAAGTCCGTGCCATCCCTGACCTGTACTGGTCATGCGGGAGTGGTCGGCTGTACCAAACTCTACCGGAAGGGTGGAGAGGTACATGCGCTAGGGTAGTCTTGGCATTGAATGTCCTTATCATGCCATATGATGCCCCACAGCCTTATAGGCAGAAACGCTCCATCCCAGATTTCTCCTCTGCCCACCCTCATGTGTACATAGATGCCATCGGGGTGCCCAGAGGAGTCCCAAATGAGTTCAAAGCAAGAAATCAAATTGCGGCCGGTTTTGAATCAAGCTTGTGTTGGTGGTGCACAATTAATAAGAATGTAGATTGGATTAATTATGTTTACTTTGCGCAGCAGCTTTATGCTAACCTCACGCGCGATGCTCTCAGGGCTCTGGGAGCACAATTGCATGCTACCTCCCAGATGGTCTGGCAAAATAGGCTGGCGTTAGACATGTTACTGGCGGAGAAAGGAGGCATTTGCGTCATGTTCGGTGATTCATGTTGCACGTTTATCCCCAACAACACTGACAGCGACGGTACTTTTACCTTAGCGTTGTCTAATGGAAACTCTAGCCCGAGAATTAAAAGAGAATGCTGGCACAGATGTCTGGATGACTGAGTGGTTTGACTCGATGATCCGGAAATGGAAGTCATTCATCCTGACTTCTGGGTCTGCTGTAATCATGACCCTAACAGTGTTTGCCCTGATAGGATGTTGCGTCATTCCCGGTATCCGAGGTGTCATAGGCAGGACTGTCAACACAGCTCTTGCCCACCAGATGTTGTCCTGAGCATCTGGCAGATACTAACTGGGTCCCTCCTTTTCAGGATGTTGATTGTTTTGACCAGATAGTTTAGATCAAACTGTGTATTTTTCAACCTGTTTTGCTTGCTCATAACTCCAGGATGTCTATGTTCTACAAAAACAGCTAAGGCTAATTTTCTTATTGTCAATTGATGATGCGTTTGTTTAAACAGTAAAATGAGAACATTCGTTGATGTGACAATTTTCTATACTTAGGTTTGTCCATTTATATGGCCAGAGGGAGGATTGTAAGGGCAGAAAATTGTTTTCTTCTTACACTTATTATCCATTTATGCAAGTACTTATAATAGTGTAATGTTTCCTTTATTCTTATTATGTCTTATACATTGTTTAAGCTTCAACGTGTTCCTTTTATTATTAGTCTTATTATTATTCTCATTCTGCTAGTCTGTCCACAGGTGTGTAGGGTTTGAGTCAAGGATGTGGAGTTGTTTTCTGTTCCCCTCCTGTTTTGTCTGGGACCAGGCAGAGGATCTTTTTGTTCCCCAAAACATAGATACCCAGACTGTGTAAATGACTATGCATCCCTTTGTTCTGGGCCAGACGTTAGTGACTGTCTTAGAAGACAGAACCTCTGGTCCAGCTGATTTCGTTGTAGTACTTCTCTGTTTATTCTCTTTTGTTTAATAAATTCTTCAAAGACAACGGTTGGTTGTAACTCCATTATTTGCCTAATCTCTCACCAGGAATCTAAATTTCCACGACACCCATCACTTTTTAAAAACATAACTTGTTCAAAAACATTCTGAAAAACTGCTTGCAGTTACATAAAAATGAAATTGCACATTATGAAAACATGCTATGCATTTAAAATATAGAAGAAACAAATCTGCATCGTCCAAAAAAAGGTAACTTAAAAAAAATCAAGCTACTGATCATAAAATTACCCAAAACAGGTGCAGCACCACTCAGTAACTTTAACGGCTTCTTGACACAGTTTGTTTTTGGCCAAGTTTTCCGTTCTCTCCCTGTGAACATGACAAAAGAGGAGGGAAGACTAAACCAGGCCTACATACTGTATGTGTTTCCTCAGCAGGGACGATATTACATGAGAAAAGTTGATCTGCAGGAGAAACAGATCTGAGATCAGCACAGAATGACTGAGAGCTGCACTGACTTGGATTCTGTTGTACATTTATTCATTTAGCTGACGCTTTTATCCAAAGCGACTTACAATTGCTCTACATGTCAGAGGTCGCACGCCTCTGGAGCAAGTAGGGGTTAAGTGTCTTGCTCAGTGGGGATTGAACCACGGTCTCTCACACCAAAGGCGGGCGTCTTAACCATTGTGCCATCCCACTTATATATTTTGGAATGTCACTGCTAGCTGAACTTTGTGTTTCCTTTTACATAAATAAAAACATTTCCACCATAAATTGGTGCAAAGACTTCAAACCAGACTGCAGGAAATTAACTGTTTAATGGTCAAAATTATCGGGGGGAGGACCCCCAGACACCCTGCGCTCGCTTATATCTCAGCATTGAGGAAATCTTTAAAGCACTGTTTAAGGATCTTTCGGTCTCCTTCTCATGAAACTAATATCGTGTCTTACGAGCTAAGTGTCTCTTCAAACCCCGAATCAGAGCTCCTTTGTCCACACCACTTTTCAGCACAAAGTGACGCCCTGGCCCTCTGCAGTCTCCTGTATCAGCTTTAAGCTTCGTCTGCAGATAAATTCATTGAGCCTCAGTGTCGAAGATGACTTTCTGGGATTCGGCCGACTGATGACTTTTCTCTGTTTAAGAGAAACAAAACCCAGGAGGTTTGTCTGTCCTGGTGAGATTCCCTCTGTTTGTCTTCCTGTGTAAATAAGAGAGAGGGAATATCAGAGAGGGAACCACAGACAGATATTTGGGGCAACAGATGGCCGGAGCCGCTTAGAAGTTTGAGAACACTTTTGCTCTTAGCTTTGCGATGGGATGGGATTTTGCTTGGCAGCATTCAAAGGAGATTTACAGTACAGTACTGGGGGTGGGCGATGGCGCAATGGATAAGACTATGCCTTTGCGTTGATCAACCCGGGTTCAACCCCACACTGTGACCAATCCACCACTGTGTCCCTGAGCAAGACACTTAACCCCTCGTTGCTCCAGAGGCGTGTGACCTCTGACATGTATAGTAAGTTGCTTTGGATAAAAGCATCAGATAAATGTAAATGTACAAGAGAATAACATTATGAACCAGCTGGCTGGCTGCTGGTTCAGACATATTTAATGTTACTTATTATGTCAATGATGGAGGAATAAACTGTTCCGTCATGCTGAAGGTGGTTAGAGCTGGAGGTGAACGAGTACGAGGCTTCTTTCACTGCAGTGTTTCAGCCATGGGAAGTTAAGGAGCCTTCAGGACTACTCTTCCCTTCAAAAGGCATTTTAAAAAGATGTAGATTAAAATATAACAGCA
Source organism: Lepomis macrochirus (assembly GCA_024633595.2). NCBI lineage: Eukaryota > Metazoa > Chordata > Actinopteri > Centrarchiformes > Centrarchidae > Lepomis > Lepomis macrochirus. The sequence goes on along the minus strand of JALXJV020000028.1, from coordinate 403,417 downwards.
ACCCACTTCGTCAGCATTAATTTGACATTCTGATGACTTGTTTTTATACTTTGTTCACACTGTTAGAAAAACAGCGAGGGAAACAGAAATACAGCAGACAAGCTGGAGCTGCTTTCACACCTGTAAATCAGTTCATCTGGGTTAGACCAGAGAAAAAAATATAAATAAAATTTTAGTTCACGCTCGGTTCATGTTCTCACTGAGTTTTTTAGAAAAGAAACCTAGAGGAATGAACATGAAGTCATAATAGCACTTTCATAGCACTCAAGGACACCTTACAGACTAATACATTTCAATAAAAAAAATCTAAACAAGACACAATGTAAAGATTAAGATAAAATAGAATAGAGAAAAATAAATAAATAAAAGAAAGCAGTTCATCATGAAGCCGGTAGAAGGTGGAGATATGTGGGTTAGGCCTTTCGAAATAAGTGGGTTTTGAGCGAAGTATTAAAGGAGGAGAGGGACTCAGTCGGATGAATAGAGGCGAATGAAGGCGGTTGATGGTGCGTAAGTGGAAATAAGCAGACCGGGTAAGATTATTAATGTGTTTTCCAAAAGAAAGCATGCTGTCGAGGATGACACCAAGACTAGTGACGTGGGGGGAGGAGGGGACAGTGGAATTGTCAATGAGTAGAGCCAAGTTTGTACATTTTGCTAGGGTGGATTTGGAGCCAACAAGGAGAATTTCAGTTTTCTCACTGTTTAGTTTGAGGAAGTTTTAAGTGAACCAGGTTTTAACTTCATCTAAGCAGTCAGTTAGTGAAGACAGAGGGAGCAGAGACATTGGTTTGGTGGACAAGTAGAGCAGGGTGTCATCGGCATAGCAGTGAAATTGTATATTATATTTCCTGAGAACAGAACCAAGGGGAAGTAGATAAATTACAAAAAGGAGGGGACCCAGGACTGAAGAAATATGTGTGTTAGTTAATGGATGAACGACATTCACCACTTTACATTGCAGCAAAGTGTCATTTCTTCAGTGAAAAGATATAATCAAATATTTACACAAATATTTATGCGTTTGTTTCAATAAATTTGTCTGATTTATTCGTCCTTTGCATTTTCTACACTATTTATTCCTCCCAAAGGTATTTCTGTCTCCTCTTTTAACATTTCTGTATACACTTCTGCCTCATTATGCAAATGAGGGGGCGGTGTCTCAAAGGGTCAACTTCTCACCTAGTGGGTAACCAGTCAGACTGCATAAGTCGACTCGACATGCACACATAAACAAGCCTTGCTCCACACAGTCACAACAGAGACGGCTTCAGTGAGCTGCCGGACATGTCCTCCTTCTTTTGGTGTGGACGCTCTGACAGACAGTTTTCAGTTAGCGGTTACGTGTGTCCATTAAAAGTAAAAAAGTATTTGGTTTAAAGTCTCGGACTTTAAGCCATTTCATGATATTTATCCCGTTAATGTTTATGCAGCAATTATCTATTTAGATGTAGCCCTCAAATCTGTCATTCATTGATGAAATGAAAAACACAATCAAATATCTGTTAGTGAGTCGTGACAACTCTGCAACTATTGCTACACACACGTTATCTACTTTGCACAGTTTTTTTACTACGTTATATTTGAACTCCTCTGCTAAAAACTACTGTGAACATAAACACAGCTGCTGCAACAGCCTGCTGCACAATATCAGTCTGCACACCCAGCAGTGAATCAGTGCTTAGGAATGAAGCGCATCAGGTGTTACAGGTGAAGCAGCTGACGAGGAGGTTTGACAAAGTTCCGCCCCTCACATGACTCACCTGAGACAAACCAGGAATCAGTTTGTTCCTGTTCAGTTCTCAGAGAGAAGAGACGCAGCGACAGACAGACGGTAAGATTTACCTTCATTACAAAACTGTGACTTCAACTGAGGGAGGACAGTTACAGGAGGGAGTACTGAAGTACTCAAGTACTGAAGTACTTCAACTGCAACCTGCTGCTGACTGAAACACTCAGAGACTCACAGTGAAAGTAACTGAGGCAGCTTTCTACAGCAGGGAGGGAAACACAGCTGACTTCCTGTTGTAACGTGCTGTCTGCTGTGTTTTCAGCTTCAGAGACAAAATGGCTTCCAGATCAGAGGAGGATCTCTGCTGCCCGGTCTGTCATGAGGTCTTCAGAGATCCTGTTGTTCTGTCATGTAGCCACAGCTTCTGTAAAGTCTGTCTGAAGAGCTGGTGGAGACAGAAACAAGCACGTCAGTGTCCAGTTTGTAAGAAAATGTCTTTAACGGATGAACCACCTGTTAGTCTGGCGTTAAAGAACCTGTGTGAGGCCTTCTTACAGGAGAGAGATCAGAGAGCTTCAGAGGCTCTCTGCAGTCTGCACTCTGAGAAACTCAAACTCTTCTGTCTGGACCATCAGCAGCCAGTGTGTCTCGTCTGCAGAGATTCAGAAAAACACAGCAACCACAGATTCAGACCCGTCGATGAAGCTGCACGACAACACAAGAAGGAACTTCAGGAAACTCTGGAGCCCTTAAAGGAGAAGTTAAAGGTTTGTGAACAAGTTAAAGTGAAGTTTGATCAAACAGCAGAACACATGAAGGTCCAGGCCCGACACACAGAGAGGCAGATTAAGGAGCAGTTTGAGAAGCTTCACCAATTTCTGGAAGATGAACAGGTGGCCAGGTTGGTGGCATTATGGGAGGAAGAGGAGCAGAAGAGTCAGATGATGAAGGAGAAGATGGAGGCTCTGAGCAGAGAGATAGCATCTCTTTCAGACACAGTCAGAGCCACAGAGGAGGAGCTGAGAGCTGAAGATGTCTCATTCCTGCTCAACTACAAGGCTGCAGTGGAAAGAGTCCAGCAGCGCCCCCTGCTGGATGATCCACAGCTGCCCTCAGGAGCTCTGATAGACCAGGCCAAACACCTGGGCAACCTGACCTTCAGCATCTGGAACAAGATGAAGGACATGGTCTCCTACACTCCTCTGACTCTGGACCCAAACACTGCAAATCCAGGACTCATCCTGTCTGAAGATCTGACCAGTGTGAGACCAGGAGGAGAGAGACAGCAGCTTCCTGACAATCCAGAGAGGTTTGTTAAATATTGGTCTGTCCTGGGCTCTGAGGGCTTTAACTCAGGGACTCACAGCTGGGATGTCGAGGTTGGAGACAGTACATACTGGATACTCGGTGTGTTAGCAGAGTCTGTCCAGAAGAAGGGAGACATGAGTTCTGGATTATTGGGAATACGGTTCTCTGGAGGTAAATACTCAGCATGGTCACCACCATCTCCACTCAGTGATCTCAGCCTTCAGAAGCAGCCCCAGAGGATCAGAGTGAATCTGGACTGGAACAGAGGAAAGCTGTCGTTCTCTGATCCTGATACTAACACACACATACACACCTTCACACACACTTTCACTGAGAGGATGTTTCCATACATTCGGACTTTGGATAAACTGAAGCTGTCAGCAATGGAGGTCTGTGTGACAGTGGAACAGAGTAGTTAGAGATAAAGAGTAGGGATGAGCGAGTACAGCATTATCTGTATCTGTATCCGTATCTGTACTCGGATTGGGCTGGCCTTAGCCCGGAAGTGGGCAGGATTTAACCCGGATGTGGGTCGGGTGGTGTTGAAATGGGCGGAGTTTTAACGGTATGTTATTTTAAGCATGCAATTGATATGGGTTGATCAGAAATTGTCGTATTTATTGCTGATTCGAAAACTATTACATGACAGCATCAGCATTGAGCTTCAGAACAATGGTTTTGATCATGATAAGAAACAAACTATATCCTACAGAACAAGTTTTGCAACAATGAATACAACACATGCGGTTGCAATTATGAAGTAAAATGTAATGAACAAGATTTTTCATACTCGACATAACTTTCTTTTTTTAACTTTTAATTTTTTTATGAACGGCTAACCTGCTCCGAGCAGGTTATGTTCCAGAAAAGAGATTAACTCTGCGCTGCCTACTGACCAATCAGCTCTCTGGAAAATGACATCACCATCTGTAGGAAATCCCACAGACTGTTTTAGTCAATAGGCTGCTTTATGTTTGCAGCGGTGATGTGGAGAAACTCTTGACTATGGCGATCCTACAGAGACTGATTAAAAGCCTCAGGCTAATGTTGCCTACAGGTTTTTTACAGTACAGCAGGATCAGCCTACTTACTGCCTTTAAATGTCTTTAATATTTTTTATTTGCTCCCAGTTCGTTTCACACAGCCTGATGCAGCCGTTAAATAAATGGATTTTATTTTTCTTATGAGAGGCTGAATATTAGGAGCAGTTTGGTATTGAAATAATAAATTTTAATATGAACGTAAACGTTTGTTTAGGTTAGTACAGCTTTCTAAGGCGACTACAGAGACTGTAGTCATGTTCCGTCCCACCTTTTGCGATGTGGGCTTAAAAGGTGGGACGGTGAGTTTTCAGCAGCTTAAATGTTCAGATTCAGTCTTTCAAACATTATTTGAGCTCATTTTATGGCATGAAGGGATTTTTCCGTTTCACTGCTTTATGAAGTTAATTTAGAAAAATGTTTGGACACTTCTGAGTGTGTTAAATAAATTAATCTCATTTTTGAAGTGGCGACAAGTTTTTTAAAGTGAGGGAGAACGGCCGAGTCTTTTAATGTGAAACGCCGACACACAGCCGAGCTGAAAGAATAAGGCTGATATTTTCTGCAGCTCATAAGAACACTTTTTATCAACGCATTATTATAGACTACTGTTCATTTAGACATTCACACTGTCTGTGATTTTCTGTCTCCCTGCATGTGTCAGTTTCAGCCGTGCTGCTGTCGTATTTCTGTAGTTTTACAGTTTAATCCTCGATGGTAAAATATGACGCTCTGCTGACAGTGGACCTGTTCATGTCTGTTTGGTCATCTGCCGCTAACACCGCCTCTTTTATGTGAATGTGCTCCCGGCTGGATCGGGAAACCCTGGGTTGACTTATACCAGCTTCGTGGTGCCGCTTATCCCGATGGGGATTGTTAGGGTTAGTGAAGCCAGATAACGGAAACATATCCTGGGTTTGTTGAACCAGCTTCGTGGTGCAGGACCCTGGTATGTTTGGTGTGTATGTAAGAGAGAGACGGGGGGGGGTTGTGTGTGTAGCTTAATTTGTAATATTATTTTAAATAATTTATTTATACCACAACTACCTTTATTTTTTTTAAATACAGCAAGAAAGTGTCAGACACTCAGTAGGTGAAGTAAAAAAAATGGTTAGAGCAGCTGACAGTTTAAAAAAAATCTCCGATGACCGGCAGAGAGAGAGAGAGAGAGAGAGTGTGTGTGCACAGTCAGCTAAGCAATGAGGATTTTTTTTCAATCCGAGCACAGATACCGGATACTCGTTTCAGCCGAGTATCCAGCGCAACCCTAAAGAGGATGATTATATTCATGATGATGTTGATTTCTTAAAGGGAAAAGTCTCTGAATTTAACCTGTTAAGCTGCACCTGTCCTCCTGCTGTCTCATTATTCAAAACATCTTTATTTTCTTTCACTTGTTGTTTTTTATTGTTTGTATTTTCTTTTTCTTGTTTAGTTTAACAATCAGCTTTTTGTTTCTCATGTCGGCCTTTTCATATGTAAAATGATTTCACTGAGTCTCTTTATGTTTGGTTGGTTTGGCCGTTTGACCCCTTTTTCCCTGTTTATTTCTATCTCCGTCTGTCTTTAGTTATTTCACTTTGTGTCTGATCTTTATATTTGACTTGTTTTGTCTTTTATTGTTGCCAAGGAAAAGAAAAGCAGTGAAAAAGAATTCCCATCAGCCTCAGCTGGACTCTTTGTTTACTGCTAGCTAATAGCTAATTGTTAGCATGCTAACAGGCTAAACAAAGATGGAATAACATTATATAACATCAGGATGTTAGCGTTGTCATTGTGAGCATGTTAGCCTCACAGAGCTGCTAGCACAGCTGTAAATGATGTTCATATTCAGCTTTTCTTGATGACTTGCAGTACATAGCACAATGCTACAGCTACGTTATATAACGCAGTAAGCGTTTTTCCACCCACCTGTTTGTGTGTGTGTTTTCAATTTTTGCAAAAACTGAATAAAATGTTGAAAATCAAAGAGTTTCCTGGTGTGTGAGGTGTATTTCATATGTTGCAGTTATAAGAGGAACATGTGTGTTTAAAGTGACGTAATTCAATACCAGAATTTGTTCAGTGCAAATGTGGGTGAAATTAAATATTTAAACCTATTAGTGATGCTTTGTTCAGTATTTACAGCCACAACAGACTGTTGATCTGATTGTCCTCTCAGTGTTTCTTTCAGCTTCATCTCTCTCAGATAGTTTCATGGTTGAGAAATCGCCTTCAGTGCACATTTGACTTGTTTATATAACAGTTTTTTTTAATGTTATAAAACCTGTAAAACATCCAGAGAGGAGAAGCTGGAGAAAATAAAGTCACACAGAAGAATCAAAACAGTGAGAAGATGTTTGAATCACAATTATTCCACAAATCAAATGCAAACAGCAGATGTTGATTCGCTGAACTCAGTCAGAAGCAGTTTTCCTGCTGTGAGGCTGCACAGTTTTAAGTTGTGTTGTAACGGGTCAGGAGGGGTCAGGAGGGGTCAGGGCCGCTGAAATCATTTCTTTATTAATTATAAAAAGTTCAGAAACCAGAAAAGAAAAACAGTCCAGAGGTGGTTATAGTTGAAGAGTAAAGTGCTTTATTTTTCTTTTCTGTCGACATTAAGGAATTAAATAGTTATAGAAAATAAAAAGTAACATCTGCTGCCTGCTGTGCTTTTACAGGAGAGCTTTCTGCTAGAGGCTGATGATCGGAGTGTGGTGATTTCCTCTTTTATTTTGGTACTCCCTTCCTCTTCACTTCCTGCTCTTGTGTTTTCCCTTCAGTTTGATGGTTTGCTCCACCCTGATTAGTCCCACCTGTGTCTTGTTAATCACCTCTCTTGTGTTTCCTGTCACTTTGTTGGATGGTCTTCATGTTTCTCAGCCGTCCCTGCTCTTCCTCTGGGTTTCTCTTTGGAGTACCTGTTCTGGACTTTTGGATTATCGCCTGTTGTCTTCAGATCTGTTTGCTTCGTGTTTGGACTGCTTACTTGTTTTGGACTCTGGCCTGCCTCCACTCTCTGTAAGCTCACTCCCACTTGTTTCATTTAAATACACCATAAACTGATCCTGCTGAGTGTTCAGATAAAATCATTCAGTTTCATTCATAGTGCCAAATCATAGCAGAAGTTATCAGTCATCGTCACAGCTGCCAATTTGCTGAGATATCTGAGAGGTGTTTTTAGATTTTATCGGCATATTTGGGGAATTTATAAAGAAAATTTTAGCCCTCTGTTATAACCTCTGACAGGTGAAACTTTATTAACAGCTGGATTCATATTTCCTCTGAGACGACTGCTGACTGACTTTGTTCTGTGCCTCGTGCTCATTTCTGACAGCAGGACTTCAAATTCTAGTTTTCACTCGCGGGTAACATCTTTGTGAATCTAACAAACAGAGCAGGCAGCCGCTTACAGTGACTTAGGGGCGTTTGTTGGTGCCAATGATCAAATCCCAAGAACGCTGACCTCCTTGTGAACAGGTGACCTCCATCAGGCTGGAACGAGAGATGAATCCCACTCAGACGAAGAAACCTGACAGGAAAGACTTAGAAGAATCTGAAAATGTTGTTTTGATGAGAACAGCTGAAGGTAAACTTCAGTGTTTGTTCACGAGGGACCTCCGCAGGGTCCCTTTCAGCCCGCTGAGCTACAGGCTGTCGAAGTGACGCAGCTGAACACCAGTTGCTCCGGCTGCTGCCTCTCTGCTGGTTCATCTGAGCCTGATCAGCACCGAGTCGGTGCGTCGGAGGGTCGAGAGAGAGGAAAGCCCCGTGGCGTCTCAGCGTGGACGCTCAGCGTTGCGCCGTGTGTCTGGTCACATGCTGTTTCCTGTCTGTCAGAGAGTCGGTGATCCGCCGACACATCGGGTCAGACGCAATCAGCTGGGAGAGCTCAGCCTGCGGGGGCTCCGGGTGGGTCGTGTTGGAGGCAGAGCGCAGGAAGTGAATCAGGGCTGAAGGTGCTGAGGGATGAAGAGGAGGTTGCATCATGTGTCATGTGTTGATGCTGTAGGAGATGGGGGGGGTCATAACTCCTCCATCCCAACACAGAAACCTGGTCAGCCATCAGTAAAGACTGACTTCACTCTAAACTCACTGTTTTTATTTAGTAAATTATGTTTAAAGTGACTTTATTCACTTTAGAAATTGATTAGAAGTTATGATAGGTGATAAAGGCCAGTTTACTTCTGCATCAAATCTATACCATTGGTACGCAGAAGCCTGTGTGCAGCTGCAAAAATATAACTACACATTGTGGCGATGTAGACCGCAAGACCTGTGATTGGTCGACTCGGTAGCATCACACTTCCCCCTACGTATCTACAGCTCGTCCTCCCTCTTCTGCCCATAGACTCTATATGAGAAATGGACGTAGTCATGGTGACGTCACCCGTTGGTTTGTGGACCGCCGTTTTGAAGCCTCGAGTTTGGCCGATAGGGCGCCGCCATGTCGAGCTAACGGCCGTGTGCGGAGCTAGCTAGCTAGCTTAGCTAGGTGCAGCTGTAACTCAGGTTAACTGTCATTTTAACAGGCTGATAAGTTTGTCCAGAGAACAACAGTCTGAAAACTAAATGTTCTCACCAGAGAAAGTGAACAGCCGACTCCTAATAAGCTTTTTCAACGGCTAAATTTAAACTGTATGAACTGTATGGAATCTAGCTGCTGAGAAACTTGAGTGAAGATAAATCAACGTTGTAATCCTAGAAACTAACCTAAAAAGCTAATTTAATAAAAGCAGTTTACTTTGAGCTCCTCCCTCGAGCAAACGGCGTAGTTGCGTAACAAAGTCCGACTCACGGGTGTTTATTTCTCCAATGGTTGCAGCGCTGCTCCCTGCTCCTCTAAGTTTAGCAGCTCTCAGCCGGCCTGCAGATTTTCAATCCCCCGCACCTTTGGGACAATCCCAAATTAGGAGCAGTCGTCCCGACTCCTGTCCAGTTTGTCCCAAAGGTTAGACTTAATGAGTTTGATTACAGCCTAATTAATCATTAAATACTGCTTGTTGTGTAGTTCTCTTGCTCCAGCAGGGGTCGCAGGTTATCTGTACAAATGATCTGGGTTTAAAAACAGGAAAACCCTAAAAAATCTGTATGAGAGTGATTTTATCCTTGAAATGTAACTTGAGAGCTTATCTAAGGATTTTAAAGGGTTAAAATTCAGTTACCAGGGCAGAATAGACCGACAGGTTAGTTCGGCCAATCAGCTGACAGCAGGTAGCCACGCCCACCTGCTCCCGCGTCTCTGGGAGCGAAACTTTGTTTTCCGCTGCTGTGTGGAGAGACGGAGACGCGCTGCTGCTGTGGAGGCTGAAAACTGGGAAAAACGGAGAAACCTGGAGAAAATACAGCTAAAAACGGAGGAACCTGGAGAAAATACAGCTAAAAACGGAGAAACCTGGAGAAAATACAGCTAAAAACGGAGAAAGCTGGAGAAAATACAGCTAAAAACGGAGAAAGCTGGAGAAAATACAGCTAAAAACGGAGAAAGCTGGAGAAAATACAGCTAAAAACGGAGAAACCTGGAGAAAATACAGCTAAAAACGGAGGAACCTGGAGAAAATACAGCTAAAAACGGAGAAAGCTGGAGAAAATACAGCTAAAAACGGAGAAAGCTGGAGAAAATACAGCTAAAAACGGAGAAACCTGGAGAAAATAAAGCTAAAAACGGAGAAAGCTGGAGAAAATAAAGCTAAAAACGGAGAAAGCTGGAGAAAATACAGCTAAAAACGGACTACACTGAGGCTGACCTCGACACTACGAACCTGGTAGCTAACTGCTGTAAGACTTTAGCTGTAAATTCAGTGTTCAGATTTAGTGTTTGAGAAACTGCTAGCAGCGTCGGTAGCTTTGATGTCCGTAGGATTTCCCGCGACGCAAAGTCTTTGCTGGTTCAAGAGCGAGGTAATTCATTTAAAACTGTTTCTGTTCAATCTTTTTCATATTACTGAGAAAGCTAATTTATTTTGCACTGAGAGAAAGTACTGAAAGTTGCATACGGTCTCTATGTTTCGGTTTTAGAAGACCTTTCTCATTAATGGGCGCCGCCATTTTGTGTGTGTGTCCAGCCGCTCTGGTGAAATCTGTGAGAATGTTCGTTTTCAACTTAAGAATTTCACCTTAAATTATTTATGTGCACTTAGTGAATATGAAGCTACATTTTTAGTTGAACGAGCTGGTTTACTGTGTTGTTCAATGTGTAAACTCCGCTTACTTTCATACCTGTCAACTGTCACTATTATGGTGGCACTCCCTAGTGAGTTGCTCCAGGTATATATCCAGATTGAGAGTGCATTGGCTGAAATGTCTGTATGTATTTTAATTTTTGTATCTTATTTTATCTGTCCTATCTTGCGTGTTTTTTTTGGACATGAGTCTAGCAAATAAACTAACTTTCTTTCTTACTTTTTGGATTTGAAAATAAGGGAAATTTTTCAGCGCCCGCCGCGAGCTGTCTCACCACCACATTTTAAGACAGGTGTTAGAGCCTAAATGAAAACACAAAAGGCTATATATGAAGAGCATTTGTTTAAATGCTTATTTGCATATTTCTTTACTCTTTTTTTTGTGAGTTATTGTACAAATTTGTTGCAGACTTTGCTTCTTTAAGACTGTTTTGGAGGGAGTGTATTTGTGGGCGGGGGCCAGAGGGGTTCATTTTACATGAGAGTAGAGCGCAAACAGTTCTGTTGTCTAACGTCTAAAACTTCACAGGTATGCTACTTTATTTTGCCTGTGCATCAAAACTTTATTTGCTCTAACGTGCAGCTAATTTGTGCAGCTTATCTGGTTGTGTGCAACCAAGTTATTTATGTTTATGTGCTGAATATTGAGAGAGAAGCACAGAAAGTAAACAGCCACAGTGTGCATATCATTGTGTATGTTGAATTTCATGTATTGTACATTATTGCATGAGACTTAAGCAGTGAATATTTCTCTGTCTGTCTGTTGACAGGTCAGGTTTTTTGTTTGTGCGTGTTTCTTCTTCCATTGTCTGGATTGGATCTGCGGATGAAAACTGATGGCGAGCCGTCCTTCTTGAATGATTGTGGGAGCCACTCCCTCTTCAGGATCTCTGGACCCGCTACTACTGCAGTTTGTGGTGTGGTAGGCCCCATTACAACACACTTAAACAAACTCACCTGTTCACACCTTGGGACTGAGGGTTTGGAGCTGAGTGGTAGGAATCATTCCTGCAGTTAAGGGTTACTGTTGTGCTGTGTGAATTATACTGGATTGTACTATTGAACTGGATCTGAACAAACTTAATGTGATGTTATTAACAGAAATTCAGGTTTAAAGGGTGCACCTGGGAATTTAATCATAGAACTACCTCAGAGAGCGAGACACTCACTTTAAGTTTGGAAAGTCAGCTTTTCATGCTGATGTCATAGCCTGATTGTGATTTCAATATTTGCCTTGTTCAATAATCGATTTATTATTGTAAATTTATTTTTTTTGGTACCAACTAATATTTTTATTTTTATCTTTAAATACAAGAAGCCGGCGTTACCTTACATCTAATCTTTGGTCTCTGAGTCTCATTTTAAACACTTCACTTTGCTCCAGCAGCCGAACCAACCAACTTAACCAACCAATCAGATCGCGGCCCTACCCATAATCCTTCCTGTGTGCTACATGTAGCCTACATGGTGTCAGCAGTGTTGTCGAAGCCACAAAGTCAGACTTAGCACTGCTGAAATGAAGAAAATAAAAATAAAGCTTAGGTAAAAGATCATGATTTACCTGCTGTTACATGTCCACAGTTGTGTTTTTTCTAATGACAGACAGGTTCATGAACAAAAATAATTACTTTTCGCTATGCGTTTTGATTTTCACGTGTTAATGTTCATTGACACTGAATGTAGCAGCAGCCACGGGATCCTCTGTGTTTCATTTCAGCTTTTCAAACAGGATTATTAGAACAAGAGACAACAGGTTTCAGGTTTTGTTAAAAATATATGTGTAAGTTTGTCTGCAGAGATGCAGTTTGATATAAATACAATGGAACTAGTTAATCACATAAAATTCAACACTGATTCAGGCAGTTCAAAGCATTTTTTAGCAGACTTTATCTCTGACATCGAAGAAAGAGCCGTTATCGTGAGCGTGTGATCGTTTCCACACACTAGATTTTTATTTTTATTCCCACATGAGATCTCACCTGTCAGACGGCGTCACACAGAGGAGCTCTGCTTCCTGTCGTTTCCATCATATCTCAGACGCTCCTTATCTCCGTTTCACTCGCTCTGGCTTTTGTGTCGAACCTTTACAATTAAAACAGGAGGAGCTGGCTGGTTGTTATCTGTGAGAGCTGCAGTGTGAGGGCCCAGATCGATCCAGACCCCCCCGGATAAAGAACAAAGAGGCACCGAGAGGAAGCAGAGGAGGATTATTGTAGATCTGGATTTCAGTAAACATATTTCTGTTTGAACTGACTGACGCAGTTTGTTCCAACGTGTCACCAGGAGATCGAAACATTAACCCACACATGAGCTGGTGTTTATGAAAACAGACTGAGGCTTCAGACCAGCGTTCACACGGTTAATGGAGCGACCTGAGGGTGAAACGATGAAGATAACATTTAGTTTGAGCTGTTTTACTGATTGTGTGATTTCATATCCTTCAAATTTGATCTTCTTTTCTGTGCTGAGTTTAGTTTTGAAGGCGTCGTTTTATTTTCCTGATCTTTTATTCTCTGTTGTAAAGCTCTTTGGAAAGTCTGTTTTTAACATCACTGAAATCACTGATCACCTTCGTGATGTTTAATGATGGTGACTGAGAGACCAGAGCTGCAGGTACATGCAGGCTCCACAAGCTGGCAGCCTGTTCTTTGGTGTTTGGTCAACTACCCATGCAAAACTGACTAGGAAACCCCATCGTTAAATACAGCAGCTTACCGCCTGTGTGATCGGAGAGTTTGGAGAAACGCCAAAGTGTCAGGGGATGAAAGACGAGAGAAAGCAACAATCTTAATGTGAGCACTTCTTTTTGTGCTTTCACGGTGTTCACGGCCTGGTGTTGAGTCTCGCCAAGAATACAAACATTCAGCCAAACTGCTGAAACTCTGACGGCCTGTTAATACCCCTAAAACCTATTTTTAGGAAAAACGCCTAAAATAACATGTCCAAAATAAATCCGTAATATCTCCTCAACCATTAGGCCTAGATGCATAATTCTGGTGTCCTTTGAAATGTCAGAAGCAAAGGAATATAAATCCATTGTATATTAACATATTTATTTTACCATTACAGACTACATGGAGATTAAATACAGAAAAAATATGATATTTTCATTCTCGCCTGGTAAAAAAAGCTATATTTTAATGCAATAAACCATCAAAACCATCATAAGATAGATTATAAAGCACCTGGATATCTTCTAATACACCTGGAACACAACTGCAACTGTAAAATTGATGAAAAGAAACTGATATACAACAGTTATTACACAATTTTTAAAAAATATACCTAATGTCCATATTTTTGAAATATTTTCTGTTAATATGTTCACTTTTACTGGGAGTCATCTTTAAAACACTATTTCTCTTCATACAAGCACATTCCAAATAACATAAAGCTTCCAAAACATTGAAACGTTGATAAAACCAGTCATTACAAATGACCAAAATCATTCCCATGCTTTAAAGGCCCACAGCTTGAGAACAGAACATCCTACAGGGCTGATTTTGGTGTCTATGTTTTCCTCAGGGCCATGCGAAAAAAATAAGCTATTGCATGAGGTTGTACCTGCTACGGTTCGCCAGCAGAGACCGATAGAGTCCGCCTCTACCGAACACGCTCTTCTTCTATGAGTCAATTTGAGTTCGTGCCAAAACTGAAATGAACCCAACGGCTTCCGTAGGCCGCCGGCAAGATGGCGGCGCGCCAAACGGTCTATGCGGACACGAATCGCCGCTGTTTCTGGACGGAAACCAGCTTTAAAAGCGCAAATAGATTACCGACCCCATATCGGGTCAGCTCGGGACGAATGAGTTAAAGTAACTCTGCTGTCTTCCAATCTTCACGTGTGGCGTCGGTCACATTAAACGGTCCCTCCAGGGTCTCGCAGGCCGACCCGGACCCTGCGTATAAACCAGCTGACCTTGCGTCTTTCTTGCAGTTGACCTGGATGCAGCAGCGCCTCAGAGATTTGTCTCGCCACGCCCTCCACGTGTTTCTGCCTTTCTCTGCATGTGTTTTGCAGCAGCAAAGTGTTTGTCAGGAGACGATTTTCCTGGATGTTTGAACAGTTTGTGCCCGATTTGGTAAAGAAGGTCTGGACACTACTGCTGCTCACGGCCTTTTATTTTTGGTCGGCAAATTTGAGAAGTTGGTATCACACTTACCTGCTGTGTCTTATAAACAAGGAAGTGAGTTTTCTGTGATGGCGTTTTGCTGGAAACAGCGACGAGAGGTCAAATGGGCAGAAAAGTTGTGGTGATTAGTCAAAGTTGTGCTGAATTCACTGGGATTTGTTGAATTTGTGTAGTTGTGAGACATCGCAAAACCCTGGAGGGACTGATCACAGCTCAGTTTAAGCAAGAAAACCAAGTGTTGGCACCATTTGGAAGTTTTCTTCAGTTTGTGTTATTTGTTGCACCAAAGATACGTTTTGCTAAGTAGCCGACATTAAATGTTCACCAGTCTAAATCGTTGATCTTTACTCACAAACGGCTCCAGCAGTGAAAAAGCCGCGCTCAGTATTTACTCCTGTTCTGCTGCTTTTCTTTGTGTCTCTGAGACTCTAACAGGAGCTGAAAGTAACCTTCAGCCCACAGACTGTATATGAGAAATGGATGAGCTATCGAGGCACAACGTGGTGTTACAACCCTGGAAGGGACGGGTGATAACTGTCAGTAGAGATCTCTTTAATACATCACACAGACATCTATTCTGTTGATCATGTTTTAAGCTAAAACCCACGTCTAGTCTGACACTCTGTACCTTTTAACATAGAGAAGTTATCTCTCTCCATTATAATAAAAAGCTTATTTTTCTGAAAACAAAGTTAGAAAAGAAGTAAAACAATTCAGCACTACAAGATAAAATCAGGCAAATAAAAGTCTGCAGGATGAAACAGGAAACGTAAGGAAACTCCTGAGCGGGACAGAAAAGTAAACAAGTCCAGTTTCCAGCGGAGAGAAGATTCAGACTGAGCTGCTTCCTGCTGCGGAGACGGAGCGAACACCGAGCCTTCACGCTGTTTCTGACATCAAAGTCCACTTTCCGTATAGAAACTCATCCTGCTGTAATAACACACACCGAGGAGCCGTCGTTAAACAGACGCGACCTCGCTGCTGAATCTTCAATAAGCTTTAACATTCGGAGATCTGCAGTGATGCTCGCCTCCTCCTGAGTGACCCAAATAAAACCGCCTGATGCAACACGTCTGATTCCAGCGTCACTTTAAATGCACAGCGCTTTCTTTTACACAGAAATAAAATAAGAGCTGCCGACTGGAACTAAACCTCTTTTCTTTCAGAGTGACGTGCCAGCTGGTGTCAAACAGTAACTTCAGTCAAACAGATGTAAAACAGAACGAGGGGAGCGTGTTGCTCTCAGGAGGAGGAGGCAGCTAGAAGAAACACAACGCCGTCCTGCCTCCGACTAAATCTACATCTGTCCACTGCAGAGACTCTCCCAGCAACCTGGAGGAGGAGCCAGTAAAGTACAGAGTACTGGATTTGGATTGGATCATTTCAGCAGCTTTTAAACTGTTTCACAAATAGAACAGTTTTCTGACCATCACTGTTTGATTAGAGCTAAACTGAGTGTATTCGTTATATTTCATATCATCGTACAGGCTTTTAAGATTAATTCCACTTCCAGCAGATTCATATTTGTGTGTTGTTTTTTTTATTCATTAAATTATTGTGCAAGTAAAATGCTCTACATGGTGAACAGCCTCTCAGCTGTTAATGCTAAGTGCTAACTCTTCAGTAATCTGACCCGTTCGTTCAGGTTTGCTGCAGAGCCTCAACCTTTTTTTAACGTCCCGCCCCGTCCAGGCTGTGATTGGTCGGTTCGCGAGACGTGACTTTGACGAGCTTCTTCATGCGCACGGCTGCACGAAAGGCCGCCGAGCTTCTCCCAGCTCTCTGTGTCGTTACTGACTTATTAATTTCCCCTTTTTCTGCTTCTACCTTCTTCACGGCTCTGTGACCCCGTTTCGTTTGTCAAACTTCAGGCTGCATTTCCCAGAAGGAGAATTTTAGAATCAGAGCGTTCTGCCTGATTTTGCTGACCTGTTAAGTTCTGTTGATTTTGGTAATCAGTGTGCTTTTTGACCTTCTGATTAAGTCGGCTACATAGTTAAACGATTTCCTTTTGTGTCTGTTTAAACAGTGTTTATTGTTTTACCATCAGGAGTCTCCACAGCGTGTTCCTTCCATCCATCCATATTCAACCGCTTATCCTGTGTACAGGGTCGCGGGGGGTGGAGCCTGTCCCAGCTGACATTGGGTGACAGGCGACACCCTGGACAGGTCATCCACAGGGTGTTTTATTTTGAAAATTGACCGGATTCTCTTGCCGTTCTGTCTGACTTCCTGCCTGGTTTGATCTGCTCTGTGCTGCTGGACCCCACTTCCATCAGAAATAGAGCGGCTACCTGTTCTCTGCAGAGCTTCTGGGACGCGCTGCGGCCGCGTCTGGACTCAAAAGCATCAACTATGATGGTCGCGATTAGTCAGTGGACTTTAGGGGTCAGGATGGGGACAGCCTAAAATAATAAACTAACATAATACAGGAAAATACAGAAAAGTTAAACGTGACACCGTGTTTAAAAATCAAACATTCGATTGAAGAAGATGAGCAGATAAAATCTGTGCTGGATTTTATCCAGACTTTTAAACTGACAAGTGCAAACGGAGACATCAGCTGTTCTAGTGTCTCTCCTAATTATTTCCTGTCTCACCACAGCGAGCCAAGACGCCATCAGACCTGAGAAAAAAGTTGGTGTCCAGCTGCAGAGTTTCCCCCTTTCACACAGTTTTAACCCACATGGAGCCGATGAAGCGGCTCTTTATCCCTCTGCTCTCCTCTGAGTGTTGATACTTTGCTGCGAACTGTCTTCATGTCCGAGCGGCTCACACCTGAAATGCTGATGCAGAGTAAACTCTAATTATCGTGAGGTCAGATGAGCGAGCAGGATTTCATCTGTAAAGCCGCTGAGTCAGCTTTTCTCAACTCCTGCAGCTTGAACTTTTAATGTGTGAAACATCAGAGGGCCGGACTTTATTTAGGAGAACCGGTTCCATCACTCGTTCACCCTGTCGGCTTATAATAATGATTACTAGAACATGTCTGCGTAACGTCCAGCTGCTGTTCATCTTTTCCCACGTGCAGCTGTTGCAGGACCTCGGCTCGGCCTCACGGCTGCGACGGCGCCGCCGATCATTAAAAAGTGATTATGAGGGAGCGAACGCAGCGAGCAGCCGCCACCTACCAGCCAGCCAGGAGTGAAATCGTCTGCAGCTGCTGCTCGCTGCTCTGTTAGGCGGGTAAGTGAGCCTGGAAGCGTTTCTAATACTGAAACCTTTCAGTTAAAACGCAGCGCACTTCCTGTTTGGACAATAAAATCCCTGTTTGATTGAGGGCTGATTTTCTTCAGAGACGGCTCGTGTTCAGCTTCTGTCAGCGATTCCTGTCTGTCGCTGTTGTTGGCTGAGGTTTACATCATTTGGCTGCTCACTTTCAGTTTGCTGGATAAAACAGCTGGATGATTACAGATAAATAAAACTCTCTCTGCTAACCATCTGGATGAAAACATTCTGTCTAAAAGGTTTTGGACCTTGTTTCTCAAGTTCCAGCTGAGTTTCCTGGCAGGCAAAGCCTGATGTGGAGCAGGTTGGATGCAGCCAGGCTTTCTTTGCATTATGTGGCTCCACTAAACCTTAATGACTCTTTGTTTACCCGGGTTTTTGTCATCAGGCTCCCATTAAAGGGAGCGTTTGATGCGTCATGCGATTCTTCTTCTGCACAAAATGGACCAATCGCGTGCCGCCTACTTCAGTCAAGAGGAGCAGGTCGTCATGATGGAGAGCTGAGAGGAATCTAAAAAATGATTACAGCTAAAAGCAACACTGCTGCTGCAAATAAGGCAGAAAATTCACTCTCGGAGCCTCACGATTGTTTAAAGGACAGCTGATCATCCAGCTGTCAAACACGTTTAGGTACTTAAAACGAGGATTTAGGTCTGACACTGTCCCGTCATGAAGGACACGTGGAAATCAATCATTAAAGAGACATTAAATGTATTGATTTAATATTATAGGTGATCAATTTTCTGTTTCTCTAATGCCTTCATTAGCAAACTAACTAACACAATGACATAAATCAAGTATTTCTGATTTACCAACAGACTCTGCAGCGAATCAGGGCCGAGCATCATCTCTGTAGCTGTTAGCGTATAGATGATGTGCTGCGTTCAAGTTACCTGAAGCAAACTGAAGGCTTGTAGGTTCCTGTGGAAATGTTTTCCCCACAGTAACTAAATGGCTTCGTTCGGTGGCTTTAACGTCCAGATCAGCAGGTTTGCAGACGTAACGTAAACTCAGTTTTCACAAACTTTAAATTCAAACTCAAAGCTTATTTGCCTTAATATGTCCAGCTTGGATATTCTTTTATAATATTGGTATATTTGTTTTTCATTATTGTTTTATTTCTATCTATTTATTTGATGATTTTTTTAATCTCCCCAGCACAATCACATTTTTGGTGTTTTATTACCTTTAACAGTAAGTAAACCAAACCTGCATGTAGGGATTATGAAACTGCCCACCGCTGTAAAGAATAAACAAACGAACAATAATTTATTAACAGGTTTCCCTTAAAGACTGATTTAACTTGAAACACAAAGGAAACCTGTTATCTGATTCTTTCTCTGCATGTTTTCCTCAGCTGTTCTGACTCAGCTATTTTAAAGAGCGTTTGGACGAGTCATTGAGAACATGTTGCCAGAAGTGTGGAGCATCAGAACAACAGCTGGAGTCACCTGCAGCAGCTGGACAGCAGATTGTGCTCTGAGCCAGGAGGAGTTTGTCTCCGTCATCAGTTGTTGTGGAGGATTTTATCTGAAAAGCTCCCAGCTCCCCATTTTAAAGTCGAGCGTCGCTTGGACGCGCGAGTCATTGAGAGCTACATGTTGCCAGAAGTGGATTTTCAAAAAAAAGCTCAGTAACGGGCCTTCATCCTTCTTTCTCCCTCACTAACAGGAGTGGAAGACGTCGGCTCGGCAGGTTCGAGCTGCACTGAGGTTTACTGTAAAAGTATTCTCATACATTTTATTACAGGTTTACTTTGCTGCTGTTTTTTCTGTCTTAAGAAAATAGTTTGTAGTTACAGTTTGTTCAGGGTCCTGTTTAACCCTCCGGTGTTTTGTTGATACTGTTTGGGCCACAGACACACAGATGTTTCTGTGCTCTTTAAATAAGTAAGGAAGTAATATTTCTTTATTAATGTTCTTTATGTAGAAAACTAGTGAAGAGATAAATCTTACTTTGACACAAACTGAACTTTCACATTTGATGAAGACGACAAAATAAAAAATATAAACCATTATTACACAACATGAAGTGTTTCAGGTTATTATCTTTTATTTTTTTGTGTCTTAACAAAATTATTTTCCTTTTGTTTGCTGAAAAAAACAACATTCAGAGACATAAAGGGACAAACAGATCCTGGATTTTAGATTCTGGAGCGTTTTTTCCCCAGCTGTACCAAAAATCAAGCCAACATGTTCACAGGTATCACACCAGTGTGTTTACATTAACCGCCGACTGCAAATTTCCATCACACCCCTTCCTTTCAGACTGCAGCTGAGATGGCTGTGTTTCCCCCCGATGCCTGTTTGTGCATATTCGATACGTATCTAGGAACCTTTTGCAAGCACAAGTTTCTAGTTTATGCCTGTTGGCACTAATTTGCATCACACCTGAATTTATGTCTTTTCGATGTTCTGTTGACAAATTAACAATCTCCACTTAATTTAGAATCAGCTTGAAAGAAAGTGAAAACAAAACATTTTCTTCTATAATTATAAATAAATTCAGGCGTCAAGGGGTTAATGTAAAGAGTTTGTTAGTCTTTGCTGAGCTGAAGGAACGTTTGGTACGAAACGTGCTTAGAGAAGGCAAGTTAACGTCCTTCACTTTGTGCAAATTCCTTTGTAGGAACTTTTATATTTATTATGTCGACAGCTCTGTATAAGCTGAGCAGTTATGTTTCCTTTGCAAACACGTGGACCGAAGTTTGGCCAGGCTTTGTTGTTTTCTGATCTGTGATCTGTTTAAACATGTAAATCGTTTGGTAACCTTGGTGCCGTGATTTCCCCTGACCAATCAGACAGTCTGAAGCAGCTAAAGCTACACAGGAGCTCCTGTAAACCAGCTACATGGTGATTTTCTGTTATTTTACTGGAACCCCAGCTCTGCTGCAAACTGTTGATTGTCGGACTGATTGCCTTCACCTGGTGAGTGTTAAAGTGACTTGTTTCCATTTTGAAAGTGTTTCAGAGCCCTGAGGAGGAGAAGTGAACACGCTAAGTGCTCGACGGGGAAACTGCCGACGTGTGATTCAGAGTGTCGGCTGGAAAATAATTCAAGTACTGAATGTAAGTACAATTTTGAGCTACTCTGCTTGAGTATTTCCCTTTTATGCTACTTTCTACTTCCACTCCACCACAGCTCAGAGGGAAATATTTTACTTTTTGCTTCACTATTTATTTGACAGCCACAGGCAGAAGTTACTTTACAGATTTAGATGATTAAAATCAACTTACAGATGATGATGATGCCTGATTATAGAATAAGCAGCCCAGCAGAATGTAAAGTCGCTAACATTGGCTCCACCAGTGATAATATGAATGCGTCATTAATTACAATCCTGCAGTACATTTTGCTTGTGATGCTAATACTTTTTACTTTATGGAAGGTTTGAAATCCAGGACCTTGTACTTGTAAGACAATATTGCTGGACTGGTAGGGCTGAACGATTAATTGCATTTGCGATTTAATAAAACTCAATTTTCTAATCGCAAAGGCGGCGATTATACTCTGGTGACATGACACCCAAGCTGAAAGCAGTCTGACGAAGTTAATGCTTCGTCTGCACGTTACGCTGGAACTTGCCTTCTTGTTGTAAAATGGCCTTTAGCTTGACAGAAGCTGCTACATGAACTTTAATATCATACGGAATGAAAGCAGCAGCCGGCACCGCGGGTAACTTGGTGGTGGGTGAAATCTTCGGGCCATCCGCGGCTTTGACGGACGGAAAAATGCACAACAGAAAGAGGCGTGTATTAAGGTAAGCGTATTGTGGCGATCGGCGCCTGCGTCTCACACACAGCCACCAGTCAGCTCAGGAAATATCTGTAAATTGGCGTTTCAAACTAAACACCGAAAGAGGCCCAGTCTGTCCCGAGTTACAGCCTGGTTACAACCGGTGCTGCTCACCAGCATCGGAGGCTGCGGGGGAGGAGGGGGGCTCCGGTGTTGTCGGAGAATTACTCAGCTTGTCTATTAAAGTCCCCCTCCAGCCAGTTTTAACGGCCGTTTTTGGCTAACCGCTCTTTCTCAAACAGAGAATGGGGGTGTGGTTAATAGTCGGACGTAACGTTACCATGACAACCAAAAACTGACCGGGTGGAGTGTTCACTAACGACATGCTGTGTTAACATCACTACACTGAAAAGTTTAGTCCACTTTACTGTCTGGCAGGAGCAGCTGTTATTTAGTCATGATAGAAACTAATGTGCGCGTATCAGCTGTTATCAATCACACAGTGATGGTCCTGTCACGCGCTGCACACGATAACTCCCGCTACATTTTATGGTGCACTTACTTTACCGCTGAGGTGGGGGTGTCTCCGCCGATGCATTGGTAAAACGGCCGTCGGTAAAATGCATGTTACAGACTGTATACAAGACGGTGGCAGGTGAAAGTGCGACGCCGCTTTTGTGAAGGACATGATAAATTGGTTAGTTCACAACGATGTTTATCGGTTTGATGCTCTGAATGAGCCCTGACAGTTTTTACGGAGGCATGACAGCGCGCCTGCGCAAGCTTGGAGAATGACGTATGACTTATGGAATTTACTATAGTCATACGTCACCACCCCGTTTTAACAACTAAGCAACTTTTGCAACTTTGAGCACAAAATTAAGCAATTTGTCAAAAAATATTTGGCGAACTATGTGGGTAATCATCATTGTAAGGAAGTGACTCAGAAAAATATGAAATATCATAGAAATGTCAAAATACACTGGAGGGGGCCTTTAAACACGAGAGGCGTCACTCTGTTCTATTTTAGTTAGCCAACTTTTGAATTGAACCTCAAACTGAGTATTTTTTGTTTACTTACGGGGACACAGAAAGATGGACTCCAGGAGATTTGAACTGAGATCAGGACTCATTAATTGGTGGTTGAACTGTGGGTTTTCTATTGAGCGCTTACTGTATAACACCCTGTGGTGAAAAGGTAGGCCGACCTGATATTATATCATATTATTTAATGCCATGACTTGACTCACATTGTCTTTCTCATATTATTATAATTTGATATATCTTATTGCTCATAATAATAATTCTACCTAATTCATCATAACACAGGCCTGAGCCACAACAAAGTCATATCATATTAAAAAATGATATGTTTAATATCATACTATACACTGATTTACTGCTTGTCCGTTTTGAATATTACAGAAGTTAAAGAGCTTAAAAATTAATCGCACATTAAATCGAAATCGCAATATTGGTTAAAAAAATCGCAATTAGATTATTTTCCAAAATCGTTCAGCCCTACCTGGCGCCACTACTTCCACTCAGGTTAAAGATCTGAGTATTTCTTAGGGATACGCTCAGAGCTGAGCCACTAAAACAATGTGGCTGTGAAATAAAATTTGCAGTTACTGAGTTAGATAAATAAAGCGTCAAAGCTACAATCCGCAGCAAGATATTTACAGAAACCACAGCAGGAGGAGGAAGAACTGCAGCCTGTGTTGCTGTAACAGACTTCCTGTCCTGCTCCCTTTCTTGGCGCCCTTGAAAAACAGATTTGATCTCAATGCGTTTCTGTCTGCTGGTTAAATTAAGGTTAAATAAAATTAAAGCTGCAAGCAGCGTTGGGCGTGAGGCGGCCGCGTTGCATATTCTGGGCTCCAGGTATCTCCATCATTGCCCACATGCGTGTTGAAGTCTCCCAGCAGAACTATGGAGTCCCCTACTGGAGCCCCCACACAGAACTCCATTCAGGGTCTCCAAGAAGGCCGAATATGCACAAACAGCAGTCAGAGTTTTTTTTCCAGAACCGAGACTGTGCGTGGAGGTCAGCCCCATTAGATCTAACTTTATGAACCATTCTCAGTCTGGCCCCTCACATGGAACCACTTTGCCTTGGGAGACTGTACCAGGCTCCAGACAACGCAGCCTCCAGGCTCACCGGGGCACGCAAACCTCTCCACCACGATAAGGTGATGGTTCCCGGAGAGGGGGGTGTGTGTGTGTGTGTGTGTGTGTGTGTGTGTGTGTGTGTGTACACACTATTTATATGGAGAGGGAGAGGAGGAAGGAGGGAGGGAGAGGAGGAGGAGGGAGGGAGAGGATTAAGGAGGGGGGAGAGAGAGGAGGGAGGAAGGAGGGAGGGAGAGGAGGCAGGGAGGAGGGAGGGAGAGGAGGAGGAGGAGGGAGGGAGGGAGAGGAGGGAGGAAGGAGGCAGGGAGAGGAGGCAGGGAGGAGGAGGGAGAGGAGGAAGGAGGGAGGGAGAGGAGGAGGAGGAGGGAGGAGGGAGGGAGGGAGGAGGAGGAGGAGGGAGGAGGAGGAGGGAGGGAGAGGATTAAGGAGGGGGAGAGGAGGGGGGAGGAGGAGAGGGAGGAGAGGAGGAAGGAGGAGGGAGAGGAGGAAGGAGGAGGGAGGAGGAGGGAGAGGAGGGAGGGAGGGAGAGGAGGAAGGAGGGAGGGAGGGAGAGGAGGAAGGAGGGAGGGAGAGAGGGGGGAGAGGAGGAGGGGAGGAGAGGAGGGAGGGGAGAGAGAGATCAACAAATACATCAACAAATACATAGATTTGTATGTTTGTTTCTTTCACAATTGAACTCTGCAAATTGATAAACATAATTTTTTCCTTGTTCTAAATCTATTAGTCTTAAAATTCCCCTTCACTTTAAATTGTACCCTCCCTCTCATATTTAAATATATGTACAGTATATTGTGTGTATGTGTGCACATATGTTTGTGTGTATGTGTGCATATGTATAATATATGTATGTATGTATGTATGTGTGTATGTATAATAAAAATAATGAATTGTGAATTGAATTGTTTTTAGCCTATTTTTTTTAAGCATTGTTTTTCTTTCTATACTTTCTCTTGAGTGTTTGAACTTGACAAGAATGAAACTGCGTAACAGACCAGGCTAGGATCATGGACTCATAACCACAATGGTACCTGATAGCTAGAGTTCCTTTAACTCACCTAACTGATGAGCACAGCAAACAAGCCTCATGGTGCACTGACAATAATTAAAGCAACCCCCCTGGTACCTGCCTAACTCAATACTGAAACCTAAGTGTCTTCTGAGACGTGCTGGGCTCGCGGCCACTTTAAAAGCACAACTTCAGTGAACCTCAGCCATTTGGCCAAGGACCTGAAATGCTTGCCCCCACCGGAGAAACATGTCTCCACCCAGAGTTATCTCGAAAATAAAAAAGGCAAAAAAACAAATGAGTGCACCGGTGGAAGGACAGATTACTCTGCCCAGCTGGCACACTCCCTAACTTACCAGGGAGATCACTAATATTACAGGTCAACAGCACTCAGACACCATGAGGTGGTGGTCTACTCAGTGCACAGCTTCGCTGGCTTCCGTCACACTCGCACCCCTAAACCTCACTCCCATCTGGGTCACAACAACAATGTTACCAGCTGCTCTTGAGTATGTACTTCACAGCTCTGAATGAAATCTGTGACCTCGGGTACGGGAGGTGAGGACACGCTGACGAGGAGGCTACAACCCATGGGCTCTAGCATTGGTCGCCAGTGAATCTCTTAAGGTGTCGGGGAGTGAGGTCTACTTACAGCACAGCTTTGCTGGCTTCCGTCACACTCACCCCCTAAACCTCACTCTTATCCAGGTCACGGCACCAATGTAACCAGCTGCTTCCGAGAACGTCCTGCAGTCCTGACTGAACCGGTGACCTCTGATACGGGAGGTGGACACACTCACGACAAGGCTAATTTCCATGGGCACTAGCCTTGGTCCCCAGTGTGTCTCTTAAGGTGTCGGGGAGTGAGGTTTACTTGCTGCACAGCTTTGCTGGCTTCCATCACACTCACCCCCCTAAACCTCACTGTCATCCAGGTCACGGCACCAATGTAACGAGCTGCTTCCCAGAACGTCCTGCACAGTCCTGACTGAACCGGTGACCTCTGATATGGGAGGTGGACACACTCACGACAAGGCTAATTTCCATAGGCACTAGCCTTGGTCCCCAGTGTATCTCTTAAGGTGTCGGGGAGTGAGGTTTACTCACTGCACAGCTTCGCTGGCTTCTGTCACACAATGACATTTGCTGAAATGTTCTGTACGCATTCACTTCTTGTCTTCCAAACACTCAAAGTTGTTGCCCACGATTAGTCTGAGCGTACACAGCTGAAGCAGCATGAGAATGGCTTCAGAACACATCTGAAGAACCGGGCAACACGGCTCCTCTTTTTTCGTGTCCCCAGGTGTCTGTTTAGAGTTTCAACTATGTCATTGGAGGTCATTATCAGCGATCCTGCCTTTTTCTTCTTGCACAGATCGTGTTGCACGGCCCTCAGTGTTTCTGTAACAGGTGACCTGCCATCAAAGGTAGTGCCTACTTTTGCTGCCCAAAGCATGTCTGCCAATATAGTGGTAAGGGTTTTGACATCATTAGTAGACAGATTAAGATTTAATATTGGGTTAATCTGCAGGATCCACCCATACACAATATAGTGGCATTTAAGTTTTTGTGCTTTTGTCTGACAAGCAGCTATTTCATCTTTTTTAGTCATAGCTGAATCATCAGGCGTCGCAGCTTCCTGGGAGACGATCTTGGTAACGCTGGTAGTTGCGTTTGTCTGAGAAGCAGCTATTTCATCTTTTTTAGTCATAGCTGAATCATCAGGCGTCGCAGCTTCCTGGGAGACGATCTTGGTAACGCTGGTAGTTGCGTTTGTCTGACAAGCAGCTATTTCATCTGTTTTAGTCATAGCTGGATCATCAGGGGTCGCAGCTTCCTGGGAGACGATCTTGGTAACGCTGGTAGTTGCTTTTGTCTGACAAGCAGCTATTTCATCTGTTTTAGTCATAGCTGGATCATCAGGGGTCGCAGCTTCCTGGGAGACGATCTTGGTAACGCTGGTAGTTGCTTTTGTCTGACTAGCAGCTATTTCATCTTTTTTAGTCATAGCTGGATCATCAGGGGTCGCAGCTTCCTGGGAGACGATCTTGGTAACGCTGGTAGTTGCGTTTGTCTGACAAGCAGCTATTTCATCTGTTTTAGTCATAGCTGGATCATCAGGGGTCGCAGCTTCCTGGGAGACGATCTTGGTAATGCTGGTAGTTGCTGTTGTCTGAGAAGCACTTTCATCAGCTTCAGCTGCCTTGACTGCATCTTTGGAGGGGCTGGGCTTATTCAGATTGTGTTTCTCATCAGCCATATTCCCCTCTGTGCTCATCACGACGTTGGTGGGTGTAACCACAAGATTTTCCCCAGATGATACCTTTTCCTGTCCGTCCTCTTTCAGGTCAGTATAGGTGTAACACCTTACTTCCTCAAACACCTTCTGGTCCTCCAATTTTCGTTTTGGTCTTTGGTGACCAGTCATGTTGGAAGTTGTGGTCGGCGTAGAGAGAATTTTTTTACACATCTGAATAACATTGAAGACGTCTCTAACCATTAAGTGTAATGTCTGTTCCTTCATGACAGAGTTTAGCCCAGGCTGTTTGCCAAGGTCTCTCCCAGAACCTCTGAGCTCCGCAGATATCCTCAAGTTTATTTCACTCACCACGATGATTGTTATATTTTTGGCGTAAGGGCTGTCACATACCTTAATGGCATCTTTAATACCCATCACGTCTATAATAATCAGGGGAACGATCTCACCCAGTTTTTTCGGTATTTTGACGCTCCCCCCGATGGCATTAGAAACAGAAGCCTCAGTCTTCTGAGCCAGGCTTTGTAGGAGTTCCTTATAAACATGTGCAGACATGGCGTTCATAATCTTCACACACATGTTTTGTAGGGTCTTCTTTGTGGCCTTTTTAATGCCCTCGAATGGCACCGTGGTATAGTCCTTCGACGCCAGCTTGACCAGGTGAGACTGGACAATTGGACGAAGCAGCTCCTTTATGGGCTGATGCATGATGCTATGACTGGTTATAGGCATGTTATCCGCTTATCTCTAGAATTAGAAAGCTATACAAAGAAGCTATAGAAAGATAAACAGCTAAATTTTGAGCGCTACTGCTTATTAGTGCAAACCACAGAGAAACTGTGGCAATAAATAAACAAACAAAAGGCAATAAATAAAATTGCTCTATGAGAAGCACTTTGCTGAGTAGCACTGCGCCTAATATTAAAAGGTTCAGCAGAATCTGTTAAGTGTTCTTCACGTTTGTGGAATTAACAGTTCTGATTCCCTGTGAAAGAAACCTTTCTTGTTAGTCCAACTCTTGATGCACCTGTACCGTCTACCAGAGGGCAGGCGATTGAACAGGTGTTGACCAAGATAGGAGCGAATTAGATTCACCACGGAGGTAAGATGGTAGTCGATATCAGTGCTGTCGTGTTGGCAGGAAGAGATCGTCTGAGAAAAAACGCAACTGAACCAATGCTTGGGTCTTATATCCACAAACCTTTGATGATGTCATGACATTCTAAACATCAAAGGGAAAAAAAAAGAATTTAAAAGAAAACATTCTACCTTTGAACTTCCTCAATTTTTTAAACAATCGCAAGTCAAGTTTTATGTAATTTTGAGTTCTTTTCTGACTTTCTATTGATTGTTTATGGGATGGAATGTTTGTGCCTAGACTGGCAGAACTAAAAACATAAGCAAGTCCATATTAGTGTAAAGTAAATCACAATTAACATATTTATTATTGCTTCTAAGACCCTTTTTAGGCTCTTATTAGAAACTTGTTTCCGCCAATGCATTGGTAAAACGGCTGTCAGTAAACTGCATGTTGCAGTCTGTATATAAGACGGTGGCAGGTAAAAGTGCGATGCGTTTTCTGTCATCTGTCCTCCAACACCGCACGCACAAATGCCATAATGAACATACCTGCTGTAAATTCTAAGTAAATTACATGATATATTGGTTAACTAGCTCAAAACGGTGTTATCGGTTTGATGCTCTCACTTAACGAGGCGTGACAGTGCACCTGCGCAAGCTTGGAGAATGACGTATAACTTATGGAATAACTATGGTCATTCGTCAGAACCCCGTTTTAACAACTAAGCAACTTTTGAAACTTTGAGCACAAAATTAAGCTTTTTGTCAAAAAATATTTGGCGAACTATGTGGGTAATGAACACTGTAAGGAAGTGACTCAGAAAAATATGTAATATAGAAATGTCAAAATACACTAGAGGGGGGCTTTAACGATAAAATGTCCTTTAATGTCGTTAGCATTAAATTTAGCTAATGTTAGGCCTCACAATGTGACTGTAAACATTAAAGCTATAAATATATTTAAAGGACAGAAACATCAATTGGTAGCTAGCGAACTAGTTAAATAAAATAATTTACTCGTTACAAAATGCCATTTAAAGAAAGAAATTGAAGTAATGTGAACTTTTTTCTTAATGGTAATTTTAACTTTAATTTTAAAAGAAACACCCCAAATTCACCACAAGTGACAATATTTTGAACATTAACATTACATAACGTACTTTAGTAATTAGCTAAACACCGTCTCTCATTGATCTTTGTTATGATCTGTGGAAAAAAAATTAAAACGCCACATTATGTTGCCATAGCAAAGCACAAAGCCTTCACTTGACTTCACTTAACATAAATACTTGTTTTTATAAAAATATAAAATAACGATAAAGACTATAAAATGTATTGACCTGACATATTTTACTGTTAACACTGTATTGACAAAACTTACAATTTATAATCTCCATTTTTTATATAAATGTAACTATTAAATTCTTTCTAACATGTTTTATCAACATTGAACCTGTGGTGTTCGCAGCATTAGAGCAGCAAGGTTTGGTTTTACAAAACAAAACAAGTGTATAACACCACATGTAGTCACAAATTGAATTGAATGGTGCGGGGGAAGAGACGGCTGGCTTTCACTTTCATCCTCAGCTGAGAGGATTTTTGACACAACTAAAAAAGTGACATCATTTGTGGGGGTGGACTCCCCCTCCTCCGTCTCAGCATCGGACTCTGACAGGCTGATAAACATTAAAAGTCTTGACAAAGTCGGATCCATTATCAGTCACTGTTGCAACTGCTTTGTTGAGCAGTCCATATGAAGAGTGAATGTTTTTGATTTCTGCACCAATAACATCATACGTGTGTCTACCGCGAATTCTCCTACATGCCAACGCAGCCTTGTTGCGTTCTAATGTGCTTACTCCCATATAACTCCTCGCACGGTTCGTGCTCGGGCCCTAATAAATAAAACAACAGGGGTAAGCTGGGATTGGCTCCAGCCCCCGCGACCCTGTACGCAAGATAAACAGTTGACACAATGGATGGAAACAACGGGGGGGACAAACAACATGCAACCAACACGTGCAAGCTCAACTTCACCACAAGTGTGTCACCGTCCAACCATTCTGGACCAAGTGGACGCTTTTTGACGCCCTGGGTAACCTTAAGCGTCATTTTTGCACAATCAACGAATAAATATGCAAGGTCAGGTTAGACTTTCAAAATAAAACCAGTGGTCAACGTCGCAATTTGGATTCTTTAGGCACCAAAACTACTTGTTTAGGTTTCATGGTTTGGGTTAAAATAACATGCGTAACTTATCTAAAAAGAATCTTTGTTTCACACAAGAAACGAACAGCGGTCTCCTGGGTGGAAGTCGGGTGTGTGACCCACCTGTCCACCATAACCACCTCCTTCCTCTAACTTTTCTTTTTATACTAGGCCCACTTTTAACCTATGACGCAAAACACTGTGTTGGTACCTGGCGCCGAAGGACGTGACATAACGTAGGTATTTGAGGACTGAGGACGGGCTGCACTGTCAAAGGCCCAATCTGTGTTTCACTGAGCAGCTGGAACAGGAAGTAAAATCAGGACATGTCATCTGTTCTTTCTCGACAGTTGCCCCCAAGATATCTTCCTGAATATAACTTCCCTCCTGGGGATCGCTGCCAGACTTTAAAAGACATCTCGCAGCGTGGAGAGACAACTCGTCCAGACTACTTGACTACTACGTCACTTTGACATGAGCTGGCAGATTCATTGGATTACAATGAACTCATCTTCAACTCCAAGTCGGCTGCACCACCTGATGTAAGCTGGCAGCGTCCCCCCAATATGGCGGCCTAAGATGAAATGAGACTTTAGCTGTGTCTCAATTCAGGGACCGCATCCTTCGAAGGCTGCATTTGAAGACCGAATACGTCACAGTCGATGCGACTAGGCTGTCCCATTTCGAAGGCTCCTTCAAATGCGGCCGACAAATGCAGCCTTCTTTTCGTCCGTTTGGAGGATCCAACAGCTGCATCCTTCGCAGCCCCGGGTATCCCGACATAGCTTAGCTAGGTGCAGCTGTAACTCAGGTTAACTGTCATTTTAACAGGCTGATAAATTTGTCCAGAGAACAACACTCTGAAAACTAAATGTTCTCACCAGAGAAAGTGAACAGCCGACTCCTGATAAGCTTTTTCAACAGCGCCGAGGGTACGAGTTGGCTCTGGCCTGATTGACAGGTCGCCATGGTAACGACTTGTCAATCACAGATAATCCCGCCCTGAAGCCTCCCCTGCTTCCTGGTCTATGTTCCTCTAAATGGGACCATAATTTACTAAATGAACATCATGCTGTGTTGAAGAAGACTTGAAACTAGCGACTGAGACCATAAACTCATCAGGAAAGTGTTTACTGGGGTAATTATTCAGCTGAGAAGGAGAAACATTTTCCCATTATTTCTAATGGAGCCGGACTTCTTTTTGCAACCAGAAGAGTCGCCCCCTGCTGGCCGTTCGATAGAATGCAGGTTTAAGGGACTTGCGCGTTCGCATCAGTTCTCTGACTGGAAGCTTCCTGCTTGTTCCAAACATGTTGCCAACAGGTGAGCTGCAGAGCGCCCTCTGGTGGACAAACTATGTAACAACACTCATAACAAGACTGAAGGATCCGTCTCTCCGTTTGTTTCATTTTAATTTATCAGCTGTTACTGATACGACTGATCTGCAAGAAACTCATATTAGCTGACTGATCAGTCGGGCTCTAATATATAAAATGTGTGCAGTATAATCTGTGCACAATTATAAAAATGTGCAGAATAAGTTTGGACAAAAGACACAAAGGGATCGGTGGTCACACAATAAGAAACACAAATAACAAGCAAGTTTTTGTGTTTAAAGTTCTCAAGTATAATATTTTAAAATCTTAAAAAGAAATGATGGAGTTTAATTTCAAAACTTTTTGTAACTCTGTTATTAATACAGTGCTATCAAACATATATGTACAATAAAATGGAACACTATTACACTATTTGTTATAGACCATAATAATCATTAGCATAATAATGAAGTAATATATATTCTCTTATATAGTGATTACTCATATATAGTAATGTTAGTGTTCGTACAGTCAGAGGGGCGTCTCCAGTTGTCAAGGACAAAGAAACAAACAAACAACAGCTGCTGAGTTATTAAAGAAGTAACTAACTTCGGATCTATAATAACTCAGAAGTGAAGAACTGTTCCTTCGTCCTGATGCACCAACAGGCAGGAAGGCAAAAAGTTGCAGAAGTTTGTAAAGTCTGCAACGATCAGCTGTTTCTGTCGCTCACATACGGATAAATAACAAAGGGCCAGTTTCTGCCCTGCTGACTAAGGGGAAAAACAAAGAAATGAGGACATACAGGGAGAAACCTGCATCATTTATACTGCAGCTGAGCTCTGGTGGCTAATGTAGGACGTTTAATATTAAACTTATTTATTTGTTACGTTTCACTCCTGAGCTATTAATTAAAAGCTGCTGTGAGCTCCTGGAGGAAAACTTCAGGAGCAGCTCCCAGCTCTTTGGTTCACAGCGCTGAAGTGAAACTACTACAAGAGATTATTAACAAGCTGTGAAGGTGAGAAGGAAAATCTAAAGAAACAGAATCCAGTCTCTGGCAGAAGGCTTTACCTGACTTCTTTCTGCTGACTCTGGGCTTGAGAAGAGTTTTAAGAACTGCAGGAGGAAGAAATCTCTATGAAATATTTACTGAATGTGTCCGTGCTTTGAGTTCAGAAGGAAATTTATGTCTGAAGGAAGAAAAACAACAGCTTAGTTACTGTAAACACCAATATTTAGAGTCCAAAATGGTGAAGTGAGGTGGTGGAAAATCTCAGGAGGAAAAGAGGTAAATATTTGGAAGAGAGTTTGTTATGTTTGCGAGGGCGGCCATTTTATTGCTCGGGGCGTTTTATATTTTGCTTCATCATCTGCCAACTGCCTCAAGAAAAAACAAGACAAACCAAACTCCATCCAGAGAAGAAACAGGCCCAGTCTGTGCTGCTGCTGTCTGTGCTGCTGCTGTCTGTGCTGCTGCTGTCTGTGCTTCTGTCTGTCTGTGCTGCTGCTGTCTGTGTTGCTGCTGTCTGTGCTGCTGCTGTCTGTGCTGTCTGCTGTCTGTGTTGCTGCTGTCTGTGTTGCTGCTGTCTGTGCTGCTGCTGTCTGTGTTGCTGCTGTCTGTGTTGCTGCTGTCTGTGCTGCTGCTGTCTGTGCTGCTGCTGTCTGTGCTGCTGCTGTCTGTGCTGCTGCTGTCTGTGCTGCTGCTGTCTGTGCTTCTGTCTGTCTGTGCTGCTGCTGTCTGTGCTGCTGCTGTCTGTGCTTCTGTCTGTCTGTGCTGCTGCTGTCTGTGCTGCTGCTGTCTGTGCTTCTGCTGTCTGTGCTTCTGTCTGTCTGTGCTGCTGCTGTCTGTGCTGTCTGCTGTCTGTGTTGCTGCAGTCTGTGTTGCTGCAGTCTGTGCTGCTGCAGTCTGTGCTGCTGCAGTCTGTGCTGCTGCTGTCTGTGCTGCTGCTGTCTGTGCTGTCTGCTGTCTGTGTTGCTGCTGTCTGTGTTGCTGTAATGCTGTCTGTGCTGCTGCAGTCTGTGCTGCTGCAGTCTGTGCTGCTGCTGTCTGTGTTGCTGCAGTCTGTGTTGCTGCAGTCTGTGCTGCTGCTGTCTGTGCTGCAGTCTGTGCTGCTGTAATGCTGTCTGTGCTGCTGCAGTCTGTGCTGCTGTAATGCTGTCTGTGTTGCTGCTGTCTGTGTTGCTGTAATGCTGTCTGTGCTGCTGCAGTCTGTGTTGCTGCAGTCTGTGCTGCTGCTGTCTGTGTTGCTGTCTGTGCTGCTGCTGTCTGTGCTGCTGCTGTCTGTGCTGCTGCTGTCTGTGCTGCTGCTGTCTGTGCTGCTGCAGTCTGTTCAGGATCCAGGTGCAGCCAAACAGACAGAACTGAGATTCTCTCAGACGTTTTGAAATCACACAGCTGTTGAGAGTTTCTGTTACCCGGCCGTTCATCACCATCTCCGTTTTATTGAAAGCTGTGGTTTCCAGGAGCAGGAACTGAGGTGACATCCAGGTGTTAACAGCAGTGGATCTGCTGCTCCACCCACACGATGAGCTTCGTCTAAGTGCCAGGTGGAGTTTCACATTCTGTCCGTTAAGACTCGCAGTGATTCAGAGCTCACAGCTGACTCATAGTTTTGGGGACATTGTCAAGATGGCCAAACTCAAACTTCCTCTCAGACTGCTGAGGAGGCTTTTTTACATCTTCTTCTTCCTCTTTTGCTCTTTTTGCATTTTCCTTGCTTTCCCCCTGAAGAGGCTGACTTTGTGTGTGTGTGGGTGGCTGAAAGAGATGAGTTGTTTGTGCCGTGCTCCTTTTAAATCAAAGGCGAGGGAAAGGCTGCGCTTTAATCATATTTCACGCCGACCTCACTTATCTTCCTCGCCTGTTGTTTAAGGCCTGTCACTGCAGATATATCGGCCTCCGTTTGACTGCTACAGTACGGAGAGTTCGGAGGCTACACGCACAAAGACGAGCACAGAAACGCACAGAGCGCGTGCATATTCTGTATTCATGTCCTCACACGCAGCGAACAAACTGTGTTAACATGTGAAATGACGGGACGACAGCCTTTTAAAATCTTGTACGACGGGACCTTGGGATGTAAAGAAGTCAGAATGTGTTAACATTTTCTTTGGAAATGCCGAGGTCGAACATTTGTCACGTTTCAGACCTGCAGTTCATCAACGGTTCGAGCAACAAGCCCGAAAGCTGTTGATTCAAATTCCACAGGACAGTTCAGCAGCCTGTAACGCTCAGACAAAACAAACTGTCTGTCCTCAGGTTTTCAGAATAAACATCTGCATGAGGGGACAGAGGAGAGTGTCAGCGTTCAGGAATATAAGAACCATGTCTTACTGAGTCTTAATGTCAAAACATAAATCTGCAGTCCAACATTAACTCCTGTTGTTGTTAATCTTTGTTTTGCTTCTGTTTGGGGATAATCATGCTCTATGTTTTAGAAATACATTCCCCACAATGCTTTTGAGCTACGACTCTGAGTCCTGTTGTTTATTCCGGCCACATTTAGTTAAATCTGCACTGTTAAAAAACACGGATGTGCAGACAACTATCACTGGATTACTGTGACACCGAAGGAAACTTCAGTTCTGCAGCGTCTTTCTCTGAAGTGGATTTATTCACAGCTACATAAAGAACTTGTGGAACCTGGGTACTCTTCTCTCTGTTTACACGATCAGAACATCCAGGTTTCTGATTTTCTGCCTGCAGGTGTGTCTTTGATGCATCACATCTCTGTACGGACTGAGTTACCTGAGCAGGTGAGAATGAAATCTGCTTTTAGCTCTGTGCTGGTTTTAAGCTGCGCTCCAGTCAGAAGCCAGTGGTCAGAACCTTCCAGAGGAAATTTGCTGTTCTAATGAAAACAAGTGAGAAAAATACACGCTACTCTCTTAACTGTGTTCCTGTCTGGCTGCATCTGTTGGGAATCTGCAAAGCAGTTTTTGGTGTTTTTAATGTTTTCCTGAAAAACTAAGATGACTTTCAGAGATTGTTTACTGCAACACGCTACCTAACAACATCGGCGACACTGTGCAGGTTTCACTTTATGTAATATTTTAATTAAACACAGGCAATAAACCTTGTTGACTTTTAGTTGATGGTCACAACATGAGCTTCCATGTGTGCTGCCGTTGTTGTGTGACGTCAGACAGCTGCCTCTTCATGAAGGTCGATGGATTTAGTTGGAGCTCCGACTCTGAGTGGTGTTCAGCTGCACTTTTTCTAGCTGGAGGTCAGACGTTTCTGAGTTCCTAGTTGTCCTGAACGCAGCTTTAATCTTCTCATCTGATCACCTACTGTGCCTGTACTGCACTTGGTTGATGAATTAACCTGTGAACAAGGCAGAGAAGGATCAGAAACCAGGGTTCAGGTGTTTACAGACCACAGTTTCCACCAGAACAGGGATTCTTCTAAAACCCGATTAGAACCGTGGTTCTCGTCCACATGGAAATATGTTCGACATTCAGAGCAGCAAAAAGCCAAAACACTATTTTGTAGTTTGTGGATAAAGTCTTGTTCCTTTTACAGTGTCAGAGGTTCGTGCAGCAGCTGCAGGTGAACTCACCTCATTTAATGTGGAAACACCTTTTGATGAAATGAGCCTCCATAAATCTGTGTAACGTTTCAAACAGCGCTGCTGTTTGCTGTTTGTGAACGTTACTTAACAGACGTTGTTGCTCTTGCGTGAAGGTCACCGTGATTGTGACTGACACGGTTCGTTCATTAATTTGGTGATTGTTCTGCGCTGTTAATTAATTTATGGCAAATTAACTGACAGCAGTAATTAATTCCCAGGGTGTCAGTAAACGGTGTTTCTACTTTTATCTGTAGCTCACACACAGACACAAACGCACTCCGCTGCCTCTCCTCTGTCCAACAAACTAATTCATGGAAACATTTAACGTCAAACACAAAGTGATGTGATGTTAATAACAAAAGTAACGTCAGTGCTGACAGTTGTTGTGAGAACAAGGCTTTCAAAATGTTTAAGCTGAAAGGTCTTAATGTCAGGCTTTGGTCTGCATCTCTGCTTGTTTCCTGTTTTATTTTGAAATTTTGTGCTTCGGTTGTTTGTGTCATTCTTTGTTTCCTGTCTGCCCTGATGTGTCTCACCTCCTGTCAGCTGTATGTGTGTGTGCTTTATTCTGTAGGTTAACTCTTTGTTTTCTTTAATGAATCCAGAAGGATCATCCTGCAGAGTCAGTTTCTGCTAACTGATCCGTAACCTGTTTCTGCCTGAGCACACGGCCTTTTCTGACTCCTACAACCATCCTGAACGTGAAAGAAATTCTTGTGAGCTTGTCAACTCTCACAGATGATTTAAGTTTTCAGGAAACTCTGGATGTCTTAAGCTGAAATATACATTGAGACATTTCTTTATCAATGTAGATGCAGAACAGGTTTTACTATGTGACCGTATGTATTATTTTAATTTAAATACATGCAAATATACGTTTTGTTGCCTTTTAGTTTATGGTTTAACATTTACACTGTGAGCTTCTATGGACGCCGACATTGTTTTCTGACGTCATTCAGCTGCTACTCCGAGTTGCCTGGAACGCAGCATTGCTTAGTTATGGAGGAGGTTCCAACTAGTGAACTGGGGCGAGTTCAATCTCAAAACGCTTTGCACCGGTTTGCAAAGTTTTCTGATTGAATGACAAGTTTCCTTGAAATGTTGCGCAACGTTCTGCAACGGGCTTCGAGGTATGTTTGCTCCCGTTTGGTGGGCGTGTCTCAGGTGTTACCCAATCAGCTGCAAGAAGTTTGTAAACACAACGGCGTTAAAAAGGCAGGAAAATGCAGCGCGCTTGCGTTCACAACAGGGTGTTCAGGGGACCACCGTTTCTGTTGAAAAAACGTTTTTTTGCTACGTTTCGTCTGCGCTGAACTCGCCCCTGGATTGTTGTGGAGACAGAAGTTGAGTTACTGAAGAACTTTCTGTAACTTTATTACAAAGGCTTGTTTGTTCTCGGTTTTGTTTTCCTTATGCACACTACTTTCACTGTTTGCACCTTGGAGGCAGAATAAAAATCACACCACTGTTTTTTGACTACGCCTGTGTTTTCCCCAATTTTTTGAGGAGTTTGGAAGGGACCCATCTGCACACTATAAGGTGATTTATTACGTTTTAGGGTAAACACTTTGTTAGGTGTTAGGGTTCTCCAAACTGAGGGTCTAAGGACAGAGAGTGTCGTCTGCTGGACAGATTGTGAATCCCCCAGGAGGCAAATCTGTGATATTGGGCTACACTGTAAATAAATCTGACTTGATTTAGGGTTAGTCTGCAGGGAATGAATGTAAGTCAGTGTAATGTCCTCCAAGGGGAAGGAAACACGACTGTGTGTTTTATCTGTGTCTCCTCTCTGGTAATTTCAGCTGCTGTCATGTGACCAGGACACAACATGTTTGTTGTGTGATGGATCGTCGTCTTGGGACTGAACAAATGCAGCTGAACACAGAAACACACACAACACCAAAAACCACCTGACACCAAAAAAGGTGAATTACTACAAAGCAACAACGGGGACACAATAATGGCCGCCATCAATTTAACAGCAGAAAAAAGCCAACGTGTGAACTTTTCCTGTGCTGACATCAACAACATCATCTCTCCCTGTCCTGCAGGCTGCCGGCACCACAACGGTTATATTTCAGGAAGCAACATGCATCAAACACAGAGAGCCTTGTTCTCATACACAGGTACAATTTTATATATTTAGAGCTTCCATGTTTCAGGATGGGACTTGAACTTGATGCAGAAAACAGAGAAAATGTTCTTAATGAAAGTAAACAAGATAAAATCTAAATGAAAGAAAACAAAACCTCGTTGATTCATTTAGTTTGTCTTTGCTTCTGTTCATGCAGCAATAAAAGCCACTTTAATGTTTTTATCTAGCACCAGTAAGACTTTTAAAATGTTTAATGCAGAATAATTAAAAATTCAGCTGCAGTCAGGACAGATTTTTGCAAAACGCAGGAGGGGACAGGCAAAGGTTGGTCTCACCAAATATTGTTTTAATTTAGATTTTTCTTCTGTTCACTCACTTTGAATTTTGTTAAATGATAAATATAATCTATCAACAAGCGTATTTTTAAAAGCTGTTTGTTTCTATTTTGCACTGTGGGTTAGAAAAAGACCTGAAAATACAGGCATTCCAGAATTTCCTTTATTAATAAACAGCTGCAAGCAAATCTCTTACGACTCGTTGTCCACCGCAGCGTTTCTTCTTGTGGCCAGCGTCGGTTTTCAGTTCATTGCAACAGGAGCGCTGCACATTTACAACATGATAAAAACTCCAGAAGCGTGACGAGGCGCTGAGCGTTTAATTCCGGTTGGAACGAATTGAAAAATGTTCAACTTTGGTCAAAACGCAGCTTTTTCAGTCACTTTTTACCTAGTCGTCCAATCACAGTGCAGGAGGGGCGGGACAAACGGCACACCAAGCCATCTCAGGTCTGGAACGGAACGATGAGCCTCTTTGTCGAGGTGTTTCCTGGCCCGCAAAATCTCATGAACCCACGTAGTCCGTCCCGTCGCTCTCTACATTCTGTTCAAGGAAAACTGCACCATTGTCCTGGTAAATCTGGTGCTGAGGTCTCTATATTTTAATGTTGGCCTACACTTGATTATATGTTGTGTGTGTAGCATGAAGAAACTACACATTTCATTTCGTTATGCAGCCTCGTGCTGTTTAATGACTGATAACCAACCTTGTACCTTGTGTAATGCTGAACATGCTGTGATTTGGGGCAAATTATACAAACGTCTGTGTTCAGCATGCCTGTTCTTACATATGTTGTCTCAGCTTGATGTGATTGTGTTGTGTGTGAGACAAACCACTGGCCTCACCTCTGAGGAGTGACCGTGAGCGCTGCCATGTTATGAGGGCCAAACTGACCTCGCTCAAATGAAAACTGTATCCGGCCTTTTCACTGAAAAGAATTCAATCAGAACTCTTAAAATCCAACTAATCGAACTGAGCCTTTATCTGTGCTGCTCCTCTGATGCACAAAGACCTCGTGAGCCCATTCATGCTTTCATCCAAGCTATCGAGGCGAGTCCAAACACTCACAAACAAAATACTCAGAAAGACAGCTCAGAAACTCAAATCAAATCTACAGGAGAGTCAGTGCTGCTGCTGATGGCTGCTGCTTTGTTTTCTTATGTTTTGTTTGTAAATGCAGTTTGTGATCAGTCAGTGATACACGAAGAGACAGAAGAGCTCACAAACATCAGGAAAACAACGCCAGCGGATTATTTTCCAATTTTCTGTGTCATCAATGGAATTATTGGACATTCTGGTCAAAGGTGCTCTAACTGTTGCTCATGCAGTAAAACACTCTTCTTCTTAACCTTTATTTAACGAGGAAAGTCACACTGAGGTTAAAACCTCTTTTACAAGTGAGACCTGGTCAAGACAGGGTCAGATAGCAGGATCAGACAAATAACAACAA
>JALXJV020000028.1:329356-363122 GCA_024633595.2 Lepomis macrochirus | reverse complement strand
CCCCTTTCACACAGTTTTAACCCACATGGAGCCGATGAAGCGGCTCTTTATCCCTCTGCTCTCCTCTGAGTGTTGATACTTTGCTGCGAACTGTCTTCATGTCTGAGCGGCTCGCACCTGAAATGCTGATGCAGAGTAAACTCTAATTATCGTGAGGTCAGATGAGCGAGCAGGATTTCATCTGTAAAGCCGCTGAGTCAGCTTTTCTCAACTCCTGCAGCTTGAACTTTTAATGTGTGAAACATCAGAGGGCCGGACTTTATTTAGGAGAACCGGTTCCATCACTTCGTTCACCCTGTCGGCTTATAATAATGATTACTAGAACATGTCTGCGTAACGTCCAGCTGCTGTTCATCTTTTCCCACGTGCAGCTGTTGCAGGACCTCGGCTCGGCCTCACGGCTGCGACGGCACCGCCGATCATTAAAAAGTGATTATGAGGGAGCGAACGCAGCGAGCAGCCGCCACCTACCAGCCAGCCAGGAGTGAAATCGTCTGCAGCTGCTGCTCGCTGCTCTGTTAGGCGGGTAAGTGAGCCTGGAAGCGTTTCTAATACTGAAACCGTTCAGTTAAAACGCAGCGCACTTCCTGTTTGGACAATAAAATCCCTGTTTGATTGAGGGCTGATTTTCTTCAGAGACGGCTCGTGTTCAGCTTCTGTCAGCGATTCCTGTCTGTCGCTGTTGATGGCTGAGGTTTACATCATTTGGCTGCTCACTTTCAGTTTGCTGGATAAAACAGCTGGATGATTACAGATAAATAAAACTCTCTCTGCTAACCATCTGGATGAAAACATTCTGTCTAAAAGGTTTTGGACCTTGTTTCTCAAGTTCCAGCTGAGTTTCCTGGCAGGCAAAGCCTGATGTGGAGCAGGTTGGATGCAGCCAGGCTTTCTTTGCATTATGTGGCTCCACTAAACCTTAATGACTCTTTGTTTACCTGGGTTTTTGTTATCAGGCTCCCATTAAAGGGAGCGTTTGATGCGTCATGCGATTCTTCTTCTGCACAAAATGGACCAATTGCGTGCCGCCTACTTCAGTCAAGAGGAGCAGGTCGTCATGATGGAGAGCTGAGAGGAATCTAAAAAATTATTTCAGCTAAAAGCAACACTGCTGCTGCAAATAAGGCAGAAAATTCCCTCTCGGAGCCTCACGATTGTTTAAAGAACAGCTGATCATCCAGCTGTCAAACACGTTTAGGTACTTAAAACGAGGATTTAGGTCTGACACTGTCCCGTCATGAAGGACACGTGGAAATCAATCATTAAAGTGACATTAAATGTTTTGATTTAATATTATAGGTGATCAATTTTCTGTTTCTCTAATGCCTTCATTAGCAAACTAACGAACACAATAACATAAATCAAGTATTTCTGATTTACCAACAGACTCTGCAGCGAATCAGGGCCGAGCATCATCTCTGTAGCTGTTAGCGTATAGATGATGTGCTGCGTTCAAGTTACCTGAAGCAAACTGAAGGCTTGTAGGTTCCTGTGGAAATGTTTTCCCCACAGTAACTAAATGGCTTCGTTCGGTGGCTTTAACGTCCAGATCAGCAGGTTTGCAGACGTAACGTAAACTCAGTTTTCACAAACTTTAAATTCAAACTCAAAGCTTATTTGCCTTAATATTCCCAGCTTGGATATTCTTTTTTCTTGGTGTATTTGTTTTTCTTGTTATTTGATGATTTTTTTTTTATCTCCCCAGCACAATCACATTTTTGGTGTTTTATTACCTTTAACAGTAAGTAAACCAAACCTGCATGTAGGGATTGTGAAACTGCCCACCGCTGTAAAAAGATTAAACAAACGAACAATAATTTTATTCTTTATGTAGAAAACTAGTGAAGAGATGAATCTTACTTAGACATAAACTGAACTTTCACATTTGATGAAGACGACAAACTAAAAAATATAAACCATTATTAGACAACATGAAGTGTTTCAGGTTATTATCTTTTATTTTTTTGTGTCTTAACAGAATTATTTTCCTTTTGTTTGCTGAAAAAAACAACATTCAGAGACATAAAGGGACAAACAGATCCTGGATTTTAGATTCTGGAGCGTTTTTCCCCAGCTGTACCAAAAATCAAGCCAACATGTTCTAAGGTATCACACCAGTGTATTTACATTAACCGCTTAACGCCGACTGCAAATTTCCATCACACCCTTCCTTTCAGACTGCAGCTGAGATGGCTGTGTTTTCCCCCAATGCCTGTTTGTGCATATTCGATACGTATCTAGGAACCTTTTGCAAGCACAAGTTTCTTGTTTAAGCCTGTTGGCACTAATTCGCATCACACCTGAATTTATATCTTTTCGATGTTCTGTTGATAAATTAACAATCTCCACTTAATTTAGCATCAGCTTGAAAGCAAATGAAAACAAAACTAATACATTTTCTTATATAATTAAAAATAAATTCAGGCATCAAGGGGTTAATGTAAAGAGTTTGTTTGTCTTTGCTGAGCTGAAGGAACGTTTTGGTACGAAACGTGCTTAGAGAAGGCAAGTTAACGTCCTTCACTTTGTGCAAATTCCTTTGTAGGAACTCTTTTATATTTATTATGCCGACAGCTCTGTATAAGCTGAGCAGTTATGTTTCCTTTGCAAACACGTGGACCGAAGTTTGGCCAGGCTTTGTTGTTTTCTGATCTGCGATCTGTTTAAACATGTAAATCGTTTGGTAACCGTGGTGCCGTGATTTCCCCTGACCAATCAGACGGTCTGAAGCAGCTAAAGCTACACAGGAGCTCCTGTAAACCAGCTACATGGTGATTTTCTGTTATTTTACTGGAACCCCAGCTCTGCTGCAAACTGTTGATTGTCGGACTGATTGCCTTCACCTGGTGAGTGTTAAAGTGACTTGTTTCCATTTTGAAAGTGTTTCAGAGCCCTGAGGAGGAGAAGTGAACACGCTAAGTGCTCGACGGGGGAAACTGCCGACATGTGATTCAGAGTGTCGGCTGGAAAATAATTCAAGTACTGAATGTAAGTACAATTTTGAGCTACTCTGCTTGAGTATTTCCCTTTTATGCTACTTTCTACTTCCACTCCACCACAGCTCAGAGGGAAATATTTTACTTTTTTGCTTCACTATTTATTTGACAGCCACAGGCAGAAGTTACTTTACAGATTTAGATGATTAAAATCAACTTACAGATGATGATGCCTGATTATAGAATAAGCAGCTCAGCAGAATGTAAAGTCGCTAACATTGGCTTCACCAGTGATAATATGAATGCGTCATTAATTACAATCCTGCAGAACATTGTGCTTTTGATGCTAATACTTTTTACTTTATGGAAGGTTTGAAATCCAGGACCTTGTACTTGTAAGACAATATTGCTGGACTGGTAGGGCTGAACGATTAATTGCATTTGCGATTTAATAAAACGCAATTTCCTAATCTCAAAGGCGGCGATTATACTCTGGTCACATGACACCCAAGCTGAAAGCAGTCTGAAAGCTATGCACGCCGGCACGCCTGTGAATGGCCTTTAACTTGGTGAAGCTGCTGCGTGAATATCATTCGAATGAAGCCATCGCAGCGGTAACTTGGTGGTGAAATCTCGGCCACGCGGACGAAAATGCACAACAGAAAGAGGCGTGTATTAAGGTAAGCGTATTGTGGCGATCGGCGCCTGCGTCTCACACACAGCCACCAGTCAGCTCAGGAAATATCTGTAAATTGGCGTTTCAAACTAAACACCGAAAGAGGCCCAGTCTGTCCCGAGTTACAGCCTGGTTACAACCGGTGCTGCTCACCAGCATCGGAGGCTGCGGGGGAGGAGGGGGGCTCCGGTGTTGTCGGAGAATTACTCAGCTTGTCTATTAAAGTCCCCCTCCAGCCAGTTTTAACGGCCGTTTTTGGCGACCGTTCTTTCTCAAACAGAGAATGGGGGTGTGGTTAATAGTCGGACGTAACGTTACCATGACAACCAAAAACTGACCGGCTGGAGTGTTCACTAACGACATGCTGTGTTAACATCACTACACTGAAAAGTTTAGTCCACTTTACTGTCTGGCAGGAGCAGCTGTTATTTAGTCATGATAGAAACTAATGTGAGCGTATCAGCTGTTATCAATCACA
Source organism: Lepomis macrochirus (assembly GCA_024633595.2). Classification (NCBI taxonomy): domain Eukaryota; kingdom Metazoa; phylum Chordata; class Actinopteri; order Centrarchiformes; family Centrarchidae; genus Lepomis; species Lepomis macrochirus. The sequence goes on along the minus strand of JALXJV020000028.1, from coordinate 359,032 downwards.
CAGTGATGGTCCTGTCACGCGCTGCACACGATAACTCCCGCTACATTTTATGGTGCACTTACTTTACAGCGGAGGTGGGGGTGTCTCCGCCGATGCATTGGTAAAACGGCCGTCGGTAAAATGCATGTTACAGACTGTATACAAGACGGTGGCAGGTGAAAGTGCGGCAGCGTTTTGTGAAGGACATGATAAATTGGTTAGTTCACAACGATGTTTATCGGTTTGATGCTCTGAATGAGCCCTGACAGTTTTTACGGAGGCATGAGAGTGCGCCTGCGCAAGCTTGGAGAATGACGTATGACTTATGCAATTTACTATAGTCATACGTCACCACCCCGTTTTAACAACTAAGCAACTTTTGCAACTTTGAGCACAAAATTAAGCAATTTGTCAAAAAATATTTGGCGAACTATGTGGGTAATCAACATTGTGAGGAAGTGACTCAGAAAAATATGAAATATCATAGAAATGTCAAAATACACTGGAGGGGGCCTTTAAACACGAGAGGCGTCACTCTGTTCTATTTTAGTTAGCCAACTTTTGAATTGAACCTCAAACTGAGTATTTTTTGTTTACTTACGGGGACACAGAAAGATGGACTCCAGGAGATTTGAACTGAGATCAGGACTCATTAATTGGTGGTTGAACTGTGGGTTTTGTATTGAGCGCTTACTGTATAACACCCTGTGGTGAAAAGGTAGGCCGACCTGATGATATTATATCATATTATTTAATGCCATGACTTGACTCACATTGTCTTTCTCATATTATTATAATTTGATATATCTTATTGCTCATAATAATAATTCTACCTAATTCATCCTAACACAGGCCTGAGCCACAACAAAGAACAGTTTAAGTTTAATCTGTTTAATATCATACTATACACTGATTTACTGCTTGTCCGTTTTGAATATTACAGAAGTTAAAGAGCTTAAAAATTAATCGCACATTAAATCGAAATCGCAATATTGGTTAAAAAAATCGCAATTAGATTATTTTCCAAAATTGTTCAGCCCTACCTGGCGCCACTACTTCCACTCAGGTTAAAGATCTGAGTATTTCTTAGGGATACGCTCAGAGCGAGCCACTAAAACAATGTGGCTGTGAAATAAAATTTGCAGTTACTGAGTTAGATAAATAAAGCGTCAAAGCTACAATCCGCAGCAAGATATTTACAGAAACCACAGCAGGAGGAGGAAGAACTGCAGTCTGTGTTGCTGTAACAGACTTCCTGTCCTGCTCCCTTTCTTGGACAGGGCGCCCTTGAAAAACAGATTTGATCTCAATGCGTTTCTGTCTGCTGGTTAAATTAAGGTTAAATAAAATTAAAGCTGCAAGCAGCGTTGGGCGTGAGGCGGCCGTGTTGCATATTCTGGAGTTCAGGTATCTCCATCATTGCCCACATGCGTGTTGAAGTCTCCCAGCAGAACTATGGAGTCCCCTACTGGAGCCCCCACACAGAACTCCATTCAGGGTCTCCAAGAAGGCCGAATATGCACAAACAGCAGTCAGAGTTTTTTTTCCAGAACCGAGACTGTGCGTGGAGGTCAGCCCCATTAGATCTAACTTTATGAACCATTCTCAGTCTGGCCCCTCACATGGAACCACTTTGCCTTGGGAGACTGTACCAGGCTCCAGACAACGCAGCCTCCAGGCTCACCGGGGCACGCAAACCTCTCCACCACGATAAGGTGATGGTTCCCGGAGAGGGGTGTGTGTGTGTGTGTGTGTGTGTGTGTGTGTGTGTGTGTGTGTGTGTGTGTGTGTGTGTGTGTGTGTGTGTGTGTGTGTGTGTGTGTGTGTGTGTACACACTATTTATATGGAGAGGGAGAGGAGGAAGGAGGGAGGGAGAGGATTAAGGAGGGGGGAGAGAGGAGGGAGGGAGGAGGAGGGAGGAGAGGAGGCAGGGAGGAGGAGGGAGAGGAGGAAGGAGGGAGGGAGAGGATTAAGGAGGGGGGAGGGAGGAAGGAGGCAGGGAGAGGAGGCAGGGAGGGAGGAGGGAGAGGAGGAAGGAGGGAGGGAGAGGAGGAGGAGGAGGAGGAGGGAGGGAGGAGGAGGGAGGAGGAGGGAGGGAGAGGATTAAGGAGGGGGGAGAGAGGAGGGAGGAAGGAGGGAGTGAGAGGAGGGGGGGAGAGAGGAGGAGAGGAGGGGAGAGGAGGGAGGAGGGAGAGGAGGAAGGAGGGAGGGATGGAGAGGAGGAAGGAGGAGGGAGAGAGGGGAGGAGGAGGGAGGGAGGGGGGGGGAGAGGAGGGGAGGAGGGGGAGAGGAGAGAGAGATCAACAAATACATAGATTTGTATGTTTGTTTCTTTCACAATTGAACTCTGCAAATTGATAAACATAATTTTTTCCTTGTTCTAAATCTATTAGTCTTAAAATTCCCCTTCACTTTAAATTGTACCCTCCCTCTCATATTTAAATATATGTACAGTATATTGTGTGTATGTGTGCACATATGTTTGTGTGTATGTGTGCATATGTATAATATATGTATGTATGTGTGTGTATGTATAATAAAAATAATGAATTGTGAATTGAATTGTTTTTAGCCTATTTTTTTTAAGCATTGTTTTTCTTTCTATACTTTCTCTTGAGTGTTTGAACTTGACAAGAATGAAACTGCGTAACAGACCAGGCTAGGATCATGGACTCATAACCACAATGGTACCTGATAGCTAGAGTTCCTTTAACTCACCTAACTGATGAGCACAGCAAACAAGCCCCTGGGTGCACTGACAATAATTAAAGCAACCCCCCTGGTACCTGCCTAACTCAATACTGAAACCTAAGTGTCTTCTGAGACGTGCTGGGCTCGCGGCCACTTTAAAAGCACAACTTCAGTGAACCTCAGCCATTTGGCCAAGGACCTGAAATGCTTGCCCCACCGGAGAAACATGTCTCCACCCAGAGTTATCTCGAAAATAAAAAAGGCAAAAAAACAAATGAGTGCACCGGTGGAAGGACAGATTACTCTGCCCAGCTGGCACACTCCCTAACTTACCAGGGAGATCACTAATATTACAGGTCAACAGCACTCAGACACCATGAGGTGGTGGTCTACTCAGTGCACAGCCTCGCTGGCTTCCGTCACACTCGCACCCCTAAACCTCACTCCCATCTGGGTCACAACAACAATGTTACCAGCTGCTCTTGAGTATGTACTTCACAGCTCTGAATGAAATCTGTGACCTCAGTGCGGAGGTGAGGACAGTGACGAGGCTGCAACCTGGGCTCAGCATTGTCAGTGAATCTCTTAAGGTGTAGGGTGAGGTCTACACAGCACTGGCTTCGCACCTCACCCCTGAGCCTCACTCATCCAGGTCCGCACCAATGTAACCAGCTGCTTCGAGCGCCTGCAGTCCTGACTGACCTGACTCTGTAGGAGGTGGACACTCCACAGGCAACGTGGGCCCAGTGTCTCTTAAGGTGTCGGGAGTGAGGTTTACTTACTGCACAGCTTTGCTGGCCTCCGTCACACTCACCCCCTAAACCTCACTCTTATCCAGGTCACGGCACCAATGTAACGAGCTGCTTCCCAGAACGTCCTGCACAGTCCTGACTGAACCGGTGACCTCTGATATGGGAGGTGGACACACTCACGACAAGGCTAATTTCCATAGGCACTAGCCTTGGTCCCCAGTGTATCTCTTAAGGTGTCGGGGAGTGAGGTTTACTCACTGCACAGCTTCGCTGGCTTCTGTCACACAATGACATTTGCTGAAATGTTCTGTACGCATTCACTTCTTGTCTTCCAAACACTCAAAGTTGTTGCCCACGATTAGTCTGGGCGTACACAGCTGAAGCAGCATGAGAATGGCTTCAGAACACATCTGAAGAACCGGGCAACACGGCTCCTCTTTTTTCGTGTCCCCAGGTGTCTGTTTAGAGTTTCAACTATGTCATTGGAGGTCATTATCAGCGATCCTGCCTTTTTCTTCTTGCACAGATCGTGTTGCACGGCCCTCAGTGTTTCTGTAACAGGTGACCTGCCATCAAAGGTAGTGCCTACTTTTGCTGCCCAAAGCATGTCTGCCAATATAGTGGTAAGGGTTTTGACATCATTAGTAGACAGATTAAGATTTAATATTGGGTTAATCTGCAGGATCCACCCATACACAATATAGTGGCATTTAAGTTTTTGTGCTTTTGTCTGACAAGCAGCTATTTCATCTTTTTTAGTCATAGCTGAATCATCAGGCGTCGCAGCTTCCTGGGAGACGATCTTGGTAACGCTGGTAGTTGCGTTTGTCCTGACAAGCAGCTATTTCATCTGTTTTAGTCATAGCTGGATCATCAGGGTCGCAGCTTCCTGGGAGACGATCTTGGTAACGCTGGTAGTTGCTTTTGTCTGACAAGCAGCTATTTCATCTGTTTTAGTCATAGCTGGATCATCAGGGTCGCAGCTTCCTGGGAGACGATCTTGGTAACGCTGGTAGTTGCTTTTGTCTGACTAGCAGCTATTTCATCTTTTTAGTCATAGCTGGATCATCAGGGGTCGCAGCTTCCTGGGAGACGATCTTGGTAACGCTGGTAGTTGCGTTTGTCTGACAAGCAGCTATTTCATCTGTTTTAGTCATAGCTGGATCATCAGGCGTCGCAGCTTCCTGGGAGACGATCTTGGTAACGCTGGTAGTTGCGTTTGTCTGACAAGCAGCTATTTCATCTGTTTTAGTCATAGCTGGATCATCAGGGGTCGCAGCTTCCTGGGAGACTATCTTGGTAACGCTGGTAGTTGCTGTTGTCTGAGAAGCACTTTCATCAGCTTCAGCTGCCTTGACTGCATCTTTGGAGGGGCTGGGCTTATTCAGATTGTGTGTCTCATCAGCCATATTCCCCTCTGTGCTCATCACGGCGTTGGTGGGTGTAACCACAAGATTTTCCCCAGATGATACCTTTTCCTGTCCGTCCTCTTTCAGGTCAGTATAGGTGTAACACCTTACTTCCTCAAACACCTTCTGGTCCTCCAATTTTCGTTTTGGTCTTTGGTGACCAGTCATGTTGGAAGTTGTGGTCGGCGTAGAGAGAATTTTTTTACACATCTGAATAACATTGAAGACGTCTCTAACCATTAAGTGTAATGTCTGTTCTTTCATGACAGAGTTTAGCCCAGGCTGTTTGCCAAGGTCTCTCCCAGAACCTCTGAGCTCCGCAGATATCCTCAAGTTTATTTCACTCACCACGATGATTGTTATATTTTTGGCGTAAGGGCTGTCACATACCTTAATGGCATCTTTAATACCCATCACGTCTATAATAATCAGGGGAACGATCTCACCCAGTTTTTTCGGTATTTTGACGCTCCCCCCGATGGCATTAGAAACAGAAGCCTCAGTCTTCTGAGCCAGGCTTTGTAGGAGTTCCTTATAAACATGTACAGACATGGCGTTCATAATCTTCACACACATGTTTTGTAGGATCTTCTTTGTGGCCTTTTTAATGCCCTCGAATGGCACCGTGGTACAGTCCTTCGACGCCAGCTTGACCAGGTGAGACTGGACAATTGGACGAAGCAGCTCCTTTATGGGCTGATGCATGATGCTATGACTGGTTATAGGCATGTTGTCGGCTTATCTCTAGAATTAGAAAGCTATACAAAGAAGCTATAGAAAGATAAACAGCTAAATTTTGAGCGCTACTGCTTATTAGTGCAAACCACAGAGAAACTAGAAACAGTTAAAACAAACAAAAGGCAATAAATAAAATTGCTCTATGAGAAGCACTTTGCTGAGTAGCACTGCGCCTAATATTAAAAGGTTCAGCAGAATCTGTTAAGTGTTCTTCACGTTTGTGGAATTAACAGTTCTGATTCCCTGTGAAAGAAACCTTTCTTGTTAGTCCAACTCTTGATGCACCTGTACCGTCTACCAGAGGGCAGGCGATTGAACAGGTGTTGACCAAGATAGGAGCGAATTATATTTACCACGGAGGTAAGACGGTAGCCGATATCTGTGCTGTCGTGTTGGCAGGAAGAGATCGTCTGAGAAAAAACGCAACTGAACCAACATTGGGTCTTATATCCACAAACCTTTGATGATGTCATGACATTCTAAACATCAAAGGAAAAAAAAGAATTTAAAAGAAAACATTCTACCTTTGAACTTCCTCAATTTTTTAAACAATCGCAAGTCAAGTTTTATGTAATTTTGAGTTCTTTTCTGACTTTCTATTGATTGTTTATGGGATGGAATGTTTGTGCCTAGACTGGCAGAACTAAAAACATAAGCAAGTCCATATTAGTGTAAAGTAAATCACAATTAACATATTTATTATTGCTTCTAAGACCCTTTTTAGGCTCTTATTAGAAACTTGTTTCTGCCGATGCATTGGTAAAACGGCTGTCAGTAAAATGCATGTTGCAGTCTGTATATAAGACGGTGGCAGGTAAAAGTGCGATGCGTTTTCTGTCATCTGTCCTCCAACACCGCACGCACAAATGCCATAATGAACATACCTGCTGTAAATTCTAAGTAAATTACATGATATATTGGTTAACTAGCTCAAAAGGTGTTATCGGTTTGATGCTCTCACTTAGCGAGAGGCGTGACAAGTGCGCCTGCTCAAGCTTGGAGAATGACGTATAACTTATGGAATAACTATGGTCATTTGTCAGAACCCCGTTTTAACAACTAAGCAACTTTTGAAACTTTGAGCACAAAATTAAGCTTTTTGTCAAAAAATATTTGGCGAACTATGTGGGTAATGAACACTGTAAGGAAGTGACTCAGAAAAATATGTAATATAGAAATGTCAAAATACACTAGAGGGGGGCTTTAACGATAAAATGTCCTTTAATGTCGTTAGCATTAAATTTAGCTAATGTTAGGCCTCACAATGTGACTGTAAACATTAAAGCTATAAATATATTTAAAGGACAGAAACATCAATTGGTAGCTAGCGAACTAGTTAAATAAAATAATTTACTCGTTACAAAATGCCATTTAGAGAAAGAAATTGAAGTAATGTGAACTTTTTTCTTAATGGTAATTTTAACTTTAATTTTAATTTAATATCACATTTTTTATAAATGTAACTATTAAATTCTTTCTAACATGTTTTATCAACATTTAACCTGTTGTTCGCAGCATTAGAGCAGCAAGGAGTGGTTTTACAAAACAAAACAAGTGTATAACAGCACATGTAGTCACAAATTGAATTGAATGGTGCGGGGGAAGAGACAGCTGGCATTCACTTTCAACAAGCAACCAACACGTGCAAACTCAGCTTCACCACCAGTGTGTCACCATCCAACCATTCTGGACCAAGCGGACGCTTTTTGACGCCCTGGGTAACCTTAAGCGTCATTTTTGCACAATCAACGAATAAATATGCAAGGTCAGGTTAGACTTTAAAAATAAAACCAGTGGTCAACGTTGCAATTTGGTTTCTTTAGGCACCAAAACTACTTGTTTAGGTTTCGTGGTTTGGGTTAAAATAACATGCGTAACTTATCTAAAAAGAATCTTTGTTTCACACGGGAAACGAACAGCGGTCTGCTGGGTGGAAGTCGGGTGTGTGACCCACCTGTCCACCATAACCACCTCCTTCCTCTAACTTTTCTTTTTATACTAGGCCCACTTTTAACCTATGACGCAAAACACTGTGTTGGTACCTGGCTCGAAGGGCGTGACATAACGTAGGTATTTGAGGACTGAGGACGGGCTGCACTGTCAAAGGCCCACTCTGTGTTTCACTGAGCATCTGGAACAGGAAGTAAAATCAGGACATGTCATCTGTTCTTTCTCGACAGTTGCCCCAAGATATCTTCCGAATATAACTTCCCTCCTGGGGATCGCTGCCAGACTTTAAAAGACATCTCGCAGGCGTGGAGAGACAACTTGTCCAGACTACTTGACTTTACTGTCACTTTGACATGAGCTGGCAGATTCATTGGATTACAATGAACTCATCTTCAACTCCAAGTCGGCTGCACCTCCTGATGTGAGCTGGCAGCGTCCCCAACATGGCGGCCTAAGATGAAATGAGACTTTAATGTGCGCTGAATGACAAAGGTGGGCATTAATAATGAAAATGACGCAGCCTCTGGAGATGTTGTTGTGTGTTGGCTTCAGAGCTGTGACGCTCATTGTGAGATTATAAGATGATGATGGTCTGAGCTTGGTTTTCCTTTGGCTTTGTGGTTTCGGTCTGTGCAGTCTCAGCCGGTCACAGTTTGCATGTTACAGCCTTTGCTTGTGTTGATGATCTGGTTCATGAATCTTAAAAAGGTTCTCTTGTTGTTTCAGGTTTTTGGATGGCAAGATGATCACAGAGAAACAAAAAAGAGATGTAGACCCATCCAAGATTCACATCGTTTTTTGTAATTATCTAAACTTTATGTTGGCAGAAGGACAGAGGAGGAAGTGCAGTGAGAGCTCAGCACTCGTGCAGATCGGTGCGTGGCGATGGTTTGACTCGAGCTGCAGCAGAGAGCAGAGGACGTTCTCGCTGCTGGAGAACATAAACCAGAACAGAGGAACATCAGACCAGCTTCTGTCTGTCAGAAGACGTCAAACCAGTGATGCAGGTCAGTAAATGACTCCTTCATGTCACTGTTCCCACACAAACATTAAACCGACCCGTTGGCATCAGGTTGTAACACACTGGTGGAAGCCCTGAAGCGTAATGCATAACGAACTAAGACTGACCTGCACTGATCCTGGTGATTTCCGGCTCACTTGTAGTTCTGATGTCCAGATTTATTGAAGACATTATAGAGTCTTGAAGAAGACAACACGTCCTGCTGGTTCTGTATCGACTTAAAGCAGGTCTGCGTGTGGCGGCTGTCTGCGTTTGTTGTCTCGTGCTGGACAACAAACCCGCCTGCTGTCTTTTTGTCAAACGCCATCAATCAGCGTCTGCCTAACAGAGCATCGACCCGGATCTGCTGCCCCAACGGGTCCTTCTGCGTCTCCGTCCTTCGGCAAAACATCAATCTCAATCATCTGCACCGGATCACTGGGAATGTCCCCACAGGGCAGGGGGAGGAGGGGGAGGCGAAGGGGGGAAGCAACAAAGAAAGTAAAGAGAGTTGAACATATGTGAGGGGCAAAGAGAAGAAAGGGACACGTGAGGAGGGAGGGAGGCGTCAGGTGATGGGACAGCAGTCTGTCTGTCTGCTGGAATGGAAACCTCCATTTTAACCCTGAGATCCTCAGAGGTCGCTGCTCTGAGTCTCCGCCCTCAGCTTCTTCTTCATGACCGTCTCTTCCTCTTCCTCCACTCTATTCTTTTAATTATTCTTCACACTTAAGCCTTGATCATTCTCAGGGCCGTAGAGCGTGCTTTAAACAGTAATAAGATATTTAGTAATAAAGTATATTCTGCTTCATATAAGAGTCCAGCCAACATGGAGTTTTTAAGACTGATACCCATTTAGATATTTGAAGATTTTAAAGTCAGATATAATAATCTGTTTTTTATCTTTTCAGAAACATTTATGTTACATTTTATTGTTATAAAAACTACTTTGAACAAAAGTACAGCAGATCCTGTCAGCTGTTTGCTTTGTGGAACCACAGACTGTAAGAAGTGGACGTAGTCATGGTGACGTCACCCATCGGTTTGTAGACTGCCGTTTTGAAGCATCGGGGCGCCGCCATTATGATTTTTTTTGCAACCAGCGGCACCGGATGTGACCATATTTGGACGACACGGTGGAGCTAACTGTGGAGCTAGCTAGCTAGCTTAGCTAGGTGCAGCTGTAACTCAGTCATTTTAACAGGCTGATAAGTTTGTCCAGAGAACAACAGTCTGAAAACTAAATGTTCTCACCAGAGAAAGTGAACAGCCGACTCCTGATAAGCTTTTTCAACAGCGCCGAGGGTACGAGTCGGCTCTAGGCTGATTGACAGGTCGCCATGGTAACAACTTGTCAATCAAAGATAATCCCACCCTGAAGCCTCCCCTGCTTCCTGGTCTATGTTCCTCTAAATGGGACCATAATTTACTAAATGAACATCATGCTGTGTTGAAGAAGACTTGAAACTAGCGACTGAGACCATAAACTCATCAGGAAAGTGTTTACTGGGGTAATTATTCAGCTGAGAAGGAGAAACATTTTCCCATTATTTCTAATGGAGCCGGACTTCTTTTTGCAACCAGAAGAGTCGCCCCCTGCTGGCTGTTCGATAGAGTGCAGGTTTAAGGTTCTTCTGCGTTCGCATCAGTTCTCTGACTGGAAGCTTCCTGCTTGTTCCAAACATGTTGCCAACAGGTGAGCTGCAGAGCGCCCTCTGGTGGACAAACTATGTAACAACACTCATAACAAGACTGGAGGATCGGTCTCTCCGTTTGTTTGTTTCATTTTAATTTATCAGCTGTTACTGATACGACTGATCTGCAAGAAACTCATATTAGCTGACTGATCAGTCGGGCTCTAATATATAAAATGTGTGCAGTATAACCTGTGCACAATTATAAAAATGTGCAGAATAAGTTTGGATAAAAGACACAAAGGGATCGGTGGTTACACAATAAGAGACACAACTAACAAGCAAGTTTTTGTGTTTAAAGTGCTCAAGTATAATATTTTAAAATCTTAAAAAGAAATGATGGAGTTTAATTTCAAAACTTTTTGTAACTCTGTTATTAATACAGTGCTATCAAATATATATGTACAATAAAATGGAACACTATTACACTATTTGTTATAGACCATAATAATCATTAGTATAATATGAAGTAATATATATTCTCTTATATAGTGATTACTCATATAGTAATGTTAGTGTTCGTACAGTCAGAGGGGCGTCTCCAGGTGTCAAGGACAAAGAAACAAACAAACAACAGCTGCTGAGTTATTAAAGAAGTAACTAACTTCGGATCTATAATAACTTAGAAGTGAAGAACTGTTCCTTCGTCCTGATGCACCAACAGGCAGGAAGGCAAAAAGTTGCAGAAGTTGGTAAAGTCTGCAACGATCAGCTGTTTCTGTCGCTCACATACAGATAAATAACAAAGGGCCAGTTTCTGCCCTGCTGACTAAGGGGAAAAACAAAGAAATGAGGACATACAGGGAGAAACCTGCATCATTTATACTGCAGCTGAGCTCTGGTGGCTAATGTAGGACGTTTAATATTAAACTTATTTATTTGTTACGTTTCACTCCTGAGCTATTAATTAAAGCTGCTGTGAGCTCCTGGAGGAAAACTTCAGGAGCAGCTCCCAGCTCTTTGGTTCCTAGCAGCTGAAGTGAAACTACTACAAGAGATTATTAACAAGCTGTGAAGGTGAGAAGGAAAATGTAAAGAAACAGAATCCAGTCTCTGGCAGAAGGCTTTACCTGACTTCTTTCTGCTGACTCTGGGCTTGAGAAGAGTTTTAAGAACTGCAGGAGGAAGAAATCTCTATGAAATATTTACTGAATGTGTCCGTGCTTTGAGTTCAGAAGGAAATTTATGTCTGAAGGAAGAAAAACAACAGCTTAGTTACTGTAAACACCAATATTTAGAGTCCAAAATGGTGAAGTGAGGTGGTGGAAAATCTCAGGAGGAAAAGAGGTAAATATTTGGAAGAGAGTTTGTTATGTTTGCGAGGGCGGCCATTTTATTGCTCGGGGCGTTTTATATTTTGCTTCATCATCTGCCAACTGCCTCAAGAAAAAACAAGACAAACTCCATCCAGAGAAGAAACAGGCCCAGTCTGTGCTGCTGCTGTCTGTGCTGCTGCTGTCTGTGCTGCTGCTGTCTGTGCTGCTGCTGTCTGTGTTGCTGCAGTCTGTGCTGCTGCAGTCTGTGCTGCTGCAGTCTGTGCTGCAGTCTGTGCTGCAGTCTGTGCTGCAGTCTGTGCTGCAGTCTGTGCTGCTGTCTGTGCTGCTGCAGTCTGTGCTGCTGCTGCTGTCTGTGCTGCTGCAGTCTGTGCTGCTGCAGTCTGTGCTGCTGCAGTCTGTGCTGCAGTCTGTGCTGCAGTCTGTGCTGCAGTCTGTGCTGCTGTCTGTGCTGCTGCAGTCTGTGCTGCTGCTGTATGTGCTGCTGCAGTCTGTGCTGCTGCTGCTGTCTGTGCTGCTGCTGTCTGTGCTGCTGTAATGCTGTCTGTGCTGCTGCAGTCTGTGCTGCTGTCTGTGCTGCTGTCTGTCTGTGCTGCTGTCTGTGCTGCTGTCTGTCTGTGCTGCTGTCTGTGCTGCTGTCTGTCTGTGCTGCTGTCTGTGCTGCTGCTGTCTGTGCTGCTGTCTGTTCAGGATCCAGGTGCAGCCAAACAGACAGAACTGAGATTCTCTCAGACGTTTTGAAATCACACAGCTGTTGAGAGTTTCTGTTACCCGGCCGTTCATCACCATCTCCGTTTTATTGAAAGCTGTGGTTTCCAGGAGCAGGAACTGAGGTGACATCCAGGTGTTAACAGCAGTGGATCTGCTGCTCCACCCACACGATGAGCTTGTCTAAGTGCACTAGGTGGAGTTTCACATTCTGTCCGTTAAGACTTGCAGTGATTCAGAGCTCACAGCTGACTCATAGTTTTGGGGACATTGTCAAGATGGCCAAACTCAAACTTCCTCTCAGACTGCTGAGGAGGCTTTTTTACATCTTCTTCTTCCTCTTTTGCTCTTTTTGCATTTTCCTTGCTTTCCCCCTGAAGAGGCTGACTTTGTGTGTGTGTGGGTGGCTGAAAGAGATGAGTTGTTTGTGCCGTGCTCCTTTTAAATCAAAGGCGAGGGAAAGGCTGCGCTTTAATCATATTTCACGCCGACCTCACTTATCTTCCTCGCCTGTTGTTTAAGGCCTGTCGCTGCAGATATATCGGCCTCCGTTTGACTGCTACAGTACGGAGAGTTCGGACGCTACGCGCACAAAGACGAGCACAGAAACGCACAGAGCGCGTGCATATTCTGTATTCATGTCCTCACACGCAGCGAACAAACTGTGTTAACATGTGAAATGACGAGATTTTAAAATCTTGTACGACGGGACCTTGGGATGTAAAGAAGTCAGAATGTGTTAACATTTTCTTTGGAAATGCCGAGGTCGAACATTTGTCACATTTCAGACCTGCAGTTCATCAACGGTTCGAGCAACAAGCCCGAAAGCTGTTGATTCAAATTCCACAGGACAGTTCAGCAGCCTGTAACGCTCAGACAAAACAAACTGTCTGTCCTCAGGTTTTCAGAATAAACATCTGCATGAGGGGACAGAGGAGAGTGTCAGCGTTCAGGAATATAAGAACCATGTCTTACTGAGTCTGAATGTCAAAACATAAATCTGCAGTCCAACATTAACTCCTGTTGTTGTTAATCATGTGTTTTGCTTCTGTTTGGGGATAATCATGCTCTATGTTTTAGAAATACATTCCCCACAATGCTTTTGAGCTACAACTCTGAGTCCTGCTGTTTATTCCGGCTACATTTAGTTAAATCTGCTCTGTTAAAAAACACGGATGTGCAGACAACTATCACTGGATTACTGTGACACCGAAGGAAACTTCAGTTCTGCAGCGTCTTTCTCTGATTTCTAAGTGGATTTATTCACAGCTACATAAAGAACTTGTGGAACCTGGGTACTCTTCTCTCTGTTTACACGATCAGAACATCCAGGTTTCTGATTTTCTGCCTGCAGGTGTGTCTTTGATGCATCACATCTCTGTACGGACTGAGTTACCTGAGCAGGTGAGAATGAAATCTGCTTTTAGCTCTGTGCTGGTTTTAAGCTGCGTTCCAGTCAGAAGCCAGTGGTCAGAACCTTCCAGAGGAAATTTGCTGTTCTAATGAAAACAAGTGAGAAAAATACACGTTACTCTCTAACTGTGTTCCTGTCTGGCTGCATCTGTTGGGAATCTGCAAAGCAGTTTTTGGTGTTTTTAATGTTTTCCTGAAAAACTAAGATGACTTTCAGAGATTGTTTACTGCAACACGCTACCTAACAACATCGGCGACACTATGCAGGTTACACTTTATGTAATATTTTAATTAAACACAGGCAATAAACCTTGTTGACTTTTAGTTGATGGTCACAACATGAGCTTCCATGTGTGCTGCCGTTGTTGTGTGACGTCAGACAGCTGCCTCTTCATGAAGGTCGATGGATTTAGTTGGAGCTCCGACTCTGAGTGGTGTTCAGCTGCACTTTTTCTAGCTGGAGGTCAGACGTTTCTGAGTTCCCAGTTGTCCTGAACGCAGCTTTAATCTTCTCATCTGATCACCTACTGTGCCTGTACTGCACTTGGTTGATGAATTAACCTGTGAACAAGGCAGAGAAGGATCAGAAACCAGGGTTCAGGTGTTTACAGACCACAGTTTCCACCAGAACAGGGATTCTTCTAAAACCCGATTAGAACCGTGGTTCTCGTCCACATGGAAATATGTTCGACATTCAGAGCAGCAAAAAGCCAAAACACTATTTTGTAGTTTGTGGATAAAGTCTTGTTCCTTTTACAGTGTCAGAGGTTCGTGCAGCAGCTGCAGGTGAACTCACCTCATTTAATGTGGAAACACCTTTTGATGAAATGAGCCTCCATAAATCTGTGTAACGTTTCAAACAGCGCTGCTGTTTGCTGTTTGTGAACGTTACTTAACAGACGTTGCGTGAAGGTCACCGTGTTTGTGACTGACACGGTTCGTTCATTAATTTGGTGATTGTTCTGCGCTGTTAATTAATTTATGGCAAATTAACTGACAGCAGTAATTAATTCCCAGGGTGTCAGTAAACGGTGTTTCTACTTTTATCTGTAGCTCACACACAGACACAAACGCTCTCCGCTGCCTCTCCTCTGTCCAACAAACTAATTCATGGAAACGTTTAACGTCAAACACAAAGTGATGTGATGTTAATAACAAAAGTAACGTCAGTGCTGACAGTTGTTGTGAGAACAAGGCTTTCAAAATGTTTAAGCTGAAAGGTCTTAATGTCAGGCTTTGGTCTGCATCTCTGCTTGTTTCCTGTTTTATTTTGAAATTTTCTGCTTCGGTTGTTTGTGTCATTCTTTGTTTCCTGTCTGCCCTGATGTGTCTCAGCTCCTGTCAGCTGTATGTGTGTGTGCTTTATTCTGTAGGTTAACTCTTTGTTTTCTTTAATGAATCCAGAAGGATCATCCTGCAGAGTCAGTTTCTGCTAACTGATCCGTAACCTGTTCCTGCCTGAGCACACGGCCTTTTCTGACTCCTACAACCATCCTGAACTGTGAAAGAAATTCTTGTGAGCTTGTCAGCTCTCACAGATGATTTAAGTTTTCAGGAAACTCTGGATGTCTTAAGCTGAAATATACATTGAGACATTTCTTTATCAATGTAGTCAGAACAGGTTTTACTATGTGACCGTATGTATTATTTTAATTTAAATACATGCAAATATACGTTTTGTTGCCTTTTAGTTTATGGTTTAACATTTACACTGTGAGCTTCTATGGACGCTGACATTGTTTTCTGACGTCATTCAGCTGCTACTCCGAGTTGCCTGGAACGCAGCATTGCTTAGTTATGGAGGAGGCGAGTTCAATCTCAAAACGTTTTGCACCGTTTTCTGATTGAACGACAAGTTTCCTTGAAACGTTGCCCAACGTTCTGCAACGAGCTTCGAGGTATGTTTGCTCCCGTTTGGTGGGCGTGTCTCAGGTGTTACCCAATCAGCTGCAAGAAGTTTGTAAACACAACGGCGTTAAAAAGGCTGGAAAATGCAGCGCGCTTGCGTTCACAACAGGGTGTTCAGGGGACCACCGTTTCCGTTGAAAAAAAACGTTTTGCTACGTTTTGTCTGCGCTGAACTCGCCCCTGGATTGTTGTGGAGACAGAAGTTGAGTTACTGAAGAACTTTCTGTAACTTTATTACAAAGGCTTGTTTGTTCTCGGTTCTGTTTTCCTTATGCACACTACTTTCACTGTTTGCACCTTGGAGGCAGAATAAAAATCACACCACTGTTTTTGACTACGCCTGTGTTTCCCCCAATTTTTTGAGGAGTTTGGAAGGGACCCATCTGCACACTGTAACGTGATTTATTACGTTTTAGGGTAAACACTTTGTTAGGTGTTAGGGTTCTCCAAACTGAGGGTCTAAGGACAGAGAGTGTCGTCTGCTGGACAGATTGTGAATCCCCCAGGAGGCAAATCTGTGATATTGGGCTGTACTGTAAATAAATCTGACTTGATTTAGGGTTAGTCTGCAGGGAATGAATGTAAGTCAGTGTAATGTCCTCCAAGGGGAAGGAAACACGACTGTGTGTTTTATCTGTGTCTCCTCTCTGGTAATTTCAGCTGCTGTCATGTGACCAGGACACAACATGTTTGTTGTGTGATGGATCGTCGTCTTGGGACTGAACAAATGCAGCTGAACACAGAAACACACACAACACCAAAACCACCTGACACCAAAAAAGGTGAATTACTACAAAGCAACAACGGGGACACAATAATGGCCGCCATCAATTTAACAGCAGAAAAAAGCCAACGTGTGAACTTTTCCTGTGCTGACATCAACATCATCATCTCTCCCTGTCCTGCAGGCTGCCGGCACCACAACGGTTATATTTCAGGAAGCAACATGCATCAAACACAGAGAGCCTTGTTCTCATACACAGGTACAATTTTATATATTTAGAGCTTCCATGTTTCAGGATGGGACTTGAACTGGATGCAGAAAACAGAGAAAATCTTCTTAATGAAAGTAAACAAGTTAAAATCCAAATGAAAGAAAACAAAACCTTGTTGATTCATTTAGTTTGTCTTTGCTTCTGTTCATGCAGCAATAAAAGCCACTTTAATGTTTTTATCCAGCACCATCTAGACTTTGAAAATATTTAATGCATAATAATTAAAAATCCAGCTGCAGTCAGGACGGATTTCACCTGTTGGCAAAACGCAGGAGGGGACAGGCAAAGGTTGGTCTCACCAAATACTGTTTTAATTTAGATTTTTCTTCTGTTCACTCACTTTGAATTTTGTTAAGTGATAAATATAATCTATCAACAAGCGTATTTTTAAAAGCTGTTTGTTTCTATTTTGCACTGTGGGTCAGTAAAAAGACCTGAAAATACAGGCATTCCAGAATTTCCTTTATAAAAAAACAGCTGCAAGCAAATCTCTTACGGCTCGTTGTTTCTTCCTGAGGCCAGCGTCTTTTCTTTCAGTTCATTGCAACGGGAGCGCTGCACATTTACAACATGGTAAAAACTCCAGAAGCGTGACAAGGCGCTGAGCGTTTAATTCCGGTTGACGCAAGTTGAAAAATGTTCAGCTTTGGGCAAAACGCATCGCTCGTCACTGTCACTTTTTACCCAGTCGTCCAATCACAGTGCAGGAGGGGCGGGACAAACAGCACACCAAGCCATCTCAGGTCTGGAACGAAACGATGAGCCTCTTTGTCGAGGTGTTTCCTGGCCCACAAAATCTCATGAACCCACGTAGTCCGTCCCGTCGCTCGTTACATACTGTTCAAGGAAAACTGCACCATTGTCCTGGTAAATCTGGTGCTGAGGTCTCTATATTTTAATGTTGGCCTACACTTGATTATATGTTGTGTGTGTAGCATGAAGAAACGACACATTTCATTTCGTTATGCAGCCTTGTGCTGTTTAATGACTGATAACCAACCTTGTACCTTGTGTAATGCTGAACATGCTGTGATTTGGGGCAAATTATACAAACGTCTGTGTTCAGCATGCCTGTTCTTACATATGTTGTCTCAGCTTGATGTGATTGTGTTGTGTGTGAGACAAACCACTGGCCTCACCTCTGAGGAGTGACCGTGAGCGCTGCCATGTTATGAGGGCCAAACTGACCTCGCTCAAATGAAAACTGTATCCGGCCTTTTCACTGAAAAGAATTCAATCAGAACTCTTAAAATCCAACTAATCGAACTGAGCCTTTATCTGTGCTGCTCCTCTGATACACAAAGACCTCGTGAGCCCATTCATGCTTTCATCCAAGCTATCGAGGCGAGTCCAAACACTCACAAACAAAATACTCAGAAAGACAGCTCAGAAACTCAAATCAAATCTACAGGAGAGTTAGTGCTGCTGCTGATGGCTGCTGCTTTGTTTTCTAATGTTTTGTTTGTAAATGCAGTTTGTGATCAGTCAGTGATACACGAAGAGACAGAAGAGCTCACGAACATCAGGAAAACAAGGCCTGTGGATTTATTTTCCACTTTCCTGTGTCGTCAGTGGAATTATTGCACATTCTGGTCAAAGGTGCTCTAACTGTTGCTCCTGCAGTAAAACACTCTTCTTCTTAACCTTTATTTAACGAGGAAAGTCACATTGAGGTTAAAACCTCTTTTACAAGTGAGACCTGGTCAAGACAGGGTCAGATAGCCGGATCAAATAAATAACCAAGCAACAATAAGAAACAAGTCTCCACACCGAGACCAAGCACAACAACACAAACATTTAGGTATTAGATAATACTCTACATAGGACTGTTCACAAAAACAACAGTACTACATCATAGATTTAATAAGTGGTAACAGATTTGGCAAAGCAGCTGCAGTTAGCAGTGACCACCTCCTTTATTCTGTTTAAAATCATTCAGAGAGATGAGGGATTGAAGTTTGAGCTTTGTCTGCACATCTTTCCAAGACCAGGGCCCAGAACAGAACAGGTTTAGCTTTCCAGCCTCTGTTCTGATAGCAGGCACTTTGAACTGTAGCCAGTTATGTGACCTGAGATTATGACGCTTTGAAAAGTTAAAAATCCTGTTTTAACAATTTGGAAGTTGAAATGACTTCTGCCTGCCAAACAAAAAAATGGATTCTGCTGTCGATTTGAAAGATGATGGGACATTTCAGACACGCTCCCCTGAGACTCCATAGACCAGCTCCGGTCCACCAGCTCAACCTCTCCAACCTCAGCGGGGGTCTGGGCCTTTTAACACTATCCACCCCAGAGGCTCCCCCTCCCTAACAACTTTCGTCATCCTGGATGGGACGCCAACAGACTTTTCAGCAGGCCAAACCCCAGCAAGCAGCTTGGCTAGACGGACAAGCTCTCCAAGCTGAACGTGCCTGACTCCACCTGCAGGTGGATCACAGACTTCCTAACGGACAGGAAGCAGCAGGTGAAGCTGGGAAAACATGTCTCTGACTCCAAGATCATCAGCTCTGGTTGCCCTCAAGGCTGCCTTCTTTCTCCCCTGCTCTTCTCCCTTTATACCAACAGCTGCACCTCCAGTCACCAGACCGTCAAGCTACTGAAGTTTGCGGATGACACCACCCTCATTGGGTTTATCTCTGGTGGAGATGAGTCCGCCTACAAGTGGGAGATCGACCATGTGGTGACCTGTTGCAGTCAAAACTACCTGGAGCTCCATGTTCTTAAGAAAGGGGAGATGTTTGTGGAGTCGTTGCTCTTCCTGGGCCCCATCATCTCCAAGGAGCTGAACACCAAGAAATCCCAGCAGTGGATCTCCTTCCTGCAGCAGCTAAGGAAGTACATCCTGCCAAAGACAATGATGGTGCACTTCTACACTGCCATCAAGTCCAAACTCACCTCCTGGTCCCCAGTTGGCAGCCCAGCAGACTGCTGCTCATACTCACCAGTGGGCAGTCCCCAGCTGTCAGGTCCTGAGAAACTGATGGATCCAGTCAGGGACGATCCTTCAATCTGTCATTACGAACACAAACACATACGAGCACATTCAGAACCTGACGCGAGCAGGAAGCCCAGAGGTCCTGATGCTGCCTCCAGCTGTGGAGTCACGAGGGTTAATGAGACAAACAGTTCAGGGTTAAACTTCTGACAGACTCACAGGGGCTAAAGAAAAGGACGTTTTCAGTTTGCATCCAGACAGCTGCTTCAATCACTGACATCCAGCAGACGTCTGCAGCAGTTCTGAAGGAAAATATTTAAAGTTCACTGAGTGGAACAGATGAGACGGTTCAGCCACATTCAATACAATCAACTAAAATACTCACAGATCAGATCTTCCCATGTGAACTCATCAACACTGCAATATGCACATTGATCTTTCTTAGAATCAGCACAAGGTGAAGTGAATAAGCGTATTTAAAGAGGACAACCAGCTTCATATTGTTGGTAGTCCATCACAGCACAGCTCCTTAACCACTCAGCACCTCTCCTTCATGACTTGTTGAACAGGCTGCTCAGTGGCATTTCCTGTGTTGCTAGGAACGGTAGTGAAAGTCATTAGTCACAACAGGTTCACCTTCGCTGGAGGAAACCTGAAGGAAAAAAGGATGTCAAGAAATAAACGATTGCCACCTTGATCCCAGCTGGCCACCAATCTTCCCCTCACCACCTTTTGAAAAGCTGCGGCACAGACAGGCCTCTGAAATCCATACATTTCAGATGAAACTGTCATTGTTCCCCGGGATGAATACGTCTCGCCCGTAGTGATACAGGAAAGCTCGATGTACCTGTCAAAAGTGGGCAGAAAAATAAAGGACAGAGAAAAGAAACACAAGTTTGGAAATGATCTTTGAGTGCAGCAAAGTGCCCGGGCTGTGCCGAGCTGCCTCTGGGCCTGATCTCTGGAATTAATCCCATTCTGTGTTTACAGCTCTGCTGTTCTAACGCTGCTCCTGCAGAGGCCTGGCATGGATTTTAGTTTCTTACTGTAGGACATTTCAAACACTGTCTTTATGATAAAGATGCCTCCATTTTGACGGTAGAAGCAGTGAACGTTATCATCAGGTGCCAGCGGCTGTTTACAGACTGCAGATGTTGGTGAAACCAGCAGAAACAGACTGGAAGGTTGTTCAGGTCTCTGCTGTAGTGAATCATGATCACAGCTTCAACATGTCACATCAGATCGGTGAAGCTGAGTTCACCACTGAGGTACAAATGATATTCTCCTAAATGCACTCTGGATTCATCTGAACAACAAAGGCTCCTTTAAACTACGATGGTGAAGGTTTATTAGCATGCTAACATGTTCACAATGCTAACATGCTGATGTTTTGCAGGTATAATGTTCACCATCTTAGTTTAGCATGTTAGCATGCTTACATTTGCTAATTAGCGGTAAACTTAACGTAGCCTACAGCTTATAGGCTGATGGGAATGTCATTAGTTCTGCAGGTATTTGGGTCACTGGTGCCTGATGATGGCGCAAGATGGAAACTCAGAAACCTCACCAAAGTTATTGCAGTTGATTCTGAGGGGAACATGAAGGTCTGAACCACATTTCATCACAATCCATCCAACAGCTGCTGAGATGCTTCAGTCTGAACCAAACATGTGAACCTGCTGATGTTTGTTACTGCAGAAGAAATTTGAAATTTATTTATTTATTGGTTTATTGGTGATAATTGTATTGTACTATAAACAGAATATCCGATACACTAATAACATACAATGACAAAGGTAGGTTCAGTTACCATGGTTACAACAGTTTTATTACATTGTGGTCAAACTACCAAACTGAGCTGAGTAAAGATTTAGATTTCTACAGTTAAATACTGTCTGTTATACAAAGTGGAATCAAACCTGAAAGGAGGAAGACGAGACAGATGAAGCTGACTCATTGTTTAGCACGCAAACATAAACCTCCCCTGCAAACAAAGCTAATAGCTTTTTATTCAGAATATTGTACAAACCAAAGACTCTGAGGCTCCAAGCTGTTCTCACCCCAACACTCCTCCTCCAGTGTTACAGCAGCTCCTGATTTCACTGCTGGCTGGTTCACTGATGCTCATTCACTCAAAGTCAGTGTTTACATGAAGGCAGAGAAACTCTGCTTACCCATGGTTCCCCTTATGGGACTTACAAAAAGACCAACAAACCAAATTATCAGAATAATTTGGGATTTTACTAAGTTATATTTGAACTCCTCCACTACCTTAAACCTCAATCAAACTCCGAACATAAACACAACTGCTGCACACTATCAGTCTACATATCCAGCAGTGAGTCAGTGCTTAGGAATGAAACACGCCCTGTGTTAAAGGTCTGACAAAGCTCCGCCCCTCACCTGAGACAAACAAGGAAACAGTTTGTTCCTGTTCAGTTCTCAGAGAGAAGAGACGCAGCGACAGACAGACGGTAAGATTTACCTTCATTACAAAGCTGTGACTTCAACTGAGGGAGGACAGTTACAGGAGGGAGTACTGAAGTACTCAAGTACTGAAGTACTTCAACTGCAACCTGCTGCTGACTGAAACACTCAGAGACTCACAGTGAAAGTAACTGAGGCAGCTTTCTACAGCAGGGAGGGAAACACAGCTGACTTCCTGTTGTAACCTGCTGTCTGCTGGGTTTTCAGCTTCAGAGACAAAATGGCTTCCAGATCAGAGGAGGATCTCTGCTGTCCGGTCTGTCAGGAGGTCTTCAGAGATCCTGTTGTTCTGTCATGTAGCCACAGCTTCTGTAAAGTCTGTCTGAAGAGCTGGTGGAGACAGAAACAAGCACCTGAGTGTCCAGTTTGTAAGAAAATGTCTTTAACGGATGAACCACCTGTTAGTCTGGTGTTGAAGAACCTGTGTGAGGCCTTCTTACAGGAGAGAGATCAGAGAGCTTCAGAGGCTCTCTGCAGTCTGCACTCTGAGAAACTCAAACTCTTCTGTCTGGACCATCAGCAGCCAGTGTGTCTCGTCTGCAGAGATTCAGAAAAACACAGCAACCACAGATTCAGACCCATCGATGAAGCTGCACGACAACACAAGAAGGAACTTCAGGAAACTCTGGAGCCCTTAAAGGAGAAGTTAAAGGTTTGTGAACAAGTTAAAGTGAAGTTTGATCAAACAGCAGAACACATGAAGGTCCAAGCCCGACACACAGAGAGGCAGATTAAGGAGCAGTTTAAGAAGCTTCAGCAGTTTCTAGAGGAGGAAGAGGAGGCCAGGATGGCTGCACTGAGGGAGGAAGAGGAGCAGAAGAGTCAGATGATGAAGGAGAAGATGGAGGCTCTGAGCAGAGAGATAGCAGCTCTTTCAGACACAGTCAGAGCCACAGAGGAGGAGCTGAGAGCTGAAGACGTCTCATTCCTGCTCAACTACAAGGCTGCAGTGGAAAGAGTCCAGCAGCGCCCCCTGCTGGATGATCCACAGCTGCCCTCAGGAGCTCTGATAGACCAGGCCAAACACCTGGGCAACCTGACCTTCAACATCTGGAACAAGATGAAGGACATGGTCTCCTACACTCCTCTGATTCTGGACCCAAACACTGCTGATCCAGAACTCATCCTGTCTGAAGATCTGACCAGTGTGAGACGAGGAGGAGAGAGACAGCAGCTTCCTGACAATCCAGAGAGGATTGTTAAACTCTACTCTGTCCTGGGCTCTGAGGGCTTTAACTCAGGGACTCACAGCTGGGATGTCGAGGTTGGAGACAGTACAGGCTGGATACTGGGTGTGTTAGCAGAGTCTGTGCAGAGGAAGGTAGGCATACTGTCTGGATTATTGGGAATATGGTTCTTTTTTGGTTACTACTCAGCACTGTCACCATCAGTTCCAGAAACTTTTCTCAGCATGCAGAAGAAGCTCCAGAGGATCAGAGTGAATCTGGACTGGAACAGAGGAAAGCTGTCGTTCTCTGATCCTGATACTAACACACACATACACACCTTCACACACACTTTCACTGAGAGGATGTTTCCAGTCATTATCACTGAGGATAAACTGAAGCTGTCAGCAGTGAAGGTCTGTGTGACAGTGGAACAGAGCAGTTAGAGATAAAGAGGATGATTATATTCATGATGTTGTTGATTTCTTAAAGGGAAAAGTCTCTGAATTTAACCTGTTAAGCTGCACCTGTCCTCCTGCTGTCTCATTATTCCAAACATATCTTGATTTTCTTTCACATCAAATATTCATCTTAAACTTCATCCTAAATGAAGGTAAAACAAAATCTACTCCTGTTGGATTTGAAGCATTCTTCTGCGTCCTCTTGTCTTCAGCGTGTGTCACCTTTGACGTGCATGTGATCCCTCGCAGCATCTCTGTGTCATTCGTCGTCATCTGCAGCTCTCAGTGTGGACGCTGTTCTGAATTAATTTTTTGTGTCGATCCATGTGATGTGGGCAGCTGTGGTTCAGGAGTTAGAGCGGGTTGCCTGTTAATCGAAAGTTGGTGTTTCAATCCCCGACTCACCCTCTGCTTGTCAAAGTGTCCTTGGGCAATGTGAATGTGATGTAGAGTAAAAACACTTTGAGTGGTCGAAAAGAAGAAAGGTGCTTTACAAATACGGAGCATTTACATTTACATCCCAGCGGAACATAACAGACCATCACTAGAAAAGTCTCAACAAAACATCTGAGTCAGGAACAGAACTACTGCTGATCAGTCAGTCTGGTCCTCCACAGGAGAGAAGGAGGGAGAACACATCCTTTGTAAAGTTTACTGTTATTTTAACTCACCCGTCATCTTATCTGTCATGTAAAGGTTTGGTCTAATGGCTGTTTTTTATTTTTATTTTTAACACTTTGGCTTTTGTGATTTTCTGACATAATAGTGAATTCAGGTACAGCACATTGGGACATCAGGTAATTTGGTGTTAGTCAAAGTTACTGGATGCTTAGCTCTTGCTGTTAATGCACATGAATACATGTGTATATATGTCATATATCATAACATTCTATGACTAATGTTGTTGAATATTATTTTAAACTATCATAATCTATCTTGTATTTTATGCCAAGACCATGTACTCACATATTATATGATTTATATATTATGGGTTGTTGTATTTGCACATACCTATTAATTAGTAAAGTCACTGGAACTCAATCATGAATCGATCAGTCACCTTATAATCAATCAGGGAAGCTGTAGCAATCACACATGCATCCACTGCCACGTATTATCATCAGATGTGGATATTGTATGGTATTGTATGGTTTCTCATATCTTTCAACATGTGTATTAGAGTGAGCTGGACATGTGAGGATGATATAAAAAAAGGAAAACATCTTGGGTATCATGTAACAGCAGAACCATCTTAGCCTATTACAGACAGGAGACAGAGGTACCTGGTACAGCACGAGGACTGCTTTAGCCTATCATCTGGCAGGAGATAGAAGAGGAGACAGAGGTACCTGGTACAGCACGAGGACTGCTTTAGCCTATCATAAGGCAGGAGATAGAAGCACCTAGTACGGCACGCGTGGCACGAGGCCGGCCTGCTGCCAAAAGTGTGAAGGGAGGACTGCTAGGTACTTTCCAGGAGAAGCCTGTACCAGGGGTACTTGAGGACACAGCAGTTTAAGACATGATAAGTGCACTCCATGGATGAAATAACACTGTTTTGATGTGTGAAAGCATATAATACATTTATTGATTGTATTGGTTATATGATTGTTTTTAAAAAATGCACTGATAAAAGTTTAAGTTTTAATGGTGTCAAAAACATGCCTTAAGACTTTTAAAAAATACGGTAAGAGTAAAGTTGAAACCTAATGGTGAATTTCTGGTCCTGAAAGATATAAAAATATATAAAGAAGGGACAAATTATGATAGAAAACACTAGCATTACCATCAAAGCGAAGCATCTAAAAGGGTTAAATCTTGAATATGTTTCGATAAATAATACACACAAGTGGCCACAAGATGGCGCCATAGGATAAGAAATTCACCATTTGAGAGGAGTGGTCAGCGACACCTACAGGAGGAGTTATGGTGTAACACCCACTTTTTGGGTGGAGCGAAAGGTGAATATAAGGCGATGCATGCTTACCACCGCTCAGTTCCATCCTTCGGACCTGCTAGGATGTTACTCGGGTTTATTTGTCCTTTTTGAAATAAACTCTTTTGCACCGACTTTTGATCGTCTCCAGTGATTTCTAACTACGAAGAATCAGCGAAAGAAGAAAACTAATAGAGTATTATTTGTTGAGTTTATTACGTTGGCGGAGGTAGGGTCCAGGCCTTTACTGGCCCAGCCTGGCCTTATTTCTGACCCGACAATGTACTGTGGATAAAAATTCTGTAAACACATGTATGGTATAGTTGTGTGCCAAAATAATAATATATTGGCTTGAAATTATATTTATGTAGATTTATATACACACTGAACAAAATTATAAATGCAACACTTTTGTTTTTGCCCCCATTCATCATGAGCTGAACTTAAAGATCTAAGACTTTCTCTGTGAACACAAAAGGCCTGTTTCTCTTAAATATTGTTCACAAATCCGTCAAAATCTGTGTTAGTGAGCACTTCTCCTTTGCCGAGATAATCCATCCACCTCACAGGTGTGGCACATCAAGATGCTGATCTTGCCACAATAAAAGGCTTTAGGCTGGCCATAATAAAAGGCCATAATAAAAGGCCTTAGGTTTGCCACAATAAAAGGCTTTAGGCTGGCCACAATAAAAGGCCATAATAAAAGGCCTTAGGTTTGCCACAATAAAAGGCTTTAGACTATCCATAATAAAAGGCCTTAGGCTGGCCATAGAGAAAGTTAGGAAACATTGTGTTAAAACTTATGTTCCAAAATGTCAATGACATCAAGTTATTTGTTGTTTTGTTGAATTAGTTGATGAATAGACATGAATTATTTTCCCTGAATGGTGAGGTTGATGAATATGGGGAAGAATGTAGGCTACCATTTCAGAAAAGAAATTGAGGATCAGTTAATAACATTGATGTACTGTTAATTGCTGAGCTGAAAAACTGATGAGATGGTTATTTCTGAAAAATATTGTAAATAAAATACTTTTAGAAACATATTTCACTCTTTAATTATTTTAACATCTTTACAGTATATCTGTTGACATTTGTTGAGGTAATAAATCAGCTGTTAATTTAATCATACCAAATATGGTCCATTCTTTGATTATTTCATGAACATTTAACCACCAACTAACCAGTGAAAGAGCTCAGTGCCAAACCAGACTCTTACTAATAACCACCTCTGTTCCCTGGCAACTTGTCCCTCTGGACTTTAATGAGAATATATTTTTAGTTATCTTACATGGTGAAACAAAGGTAAAGAATCCTCTTCAATGGATGAGAGTGTCAAGGTCAGAATTAAAGATTACATTTTTAAACAAATGTAATTTAACTTTAAATGCATTTAAATTGGTAAAAATGAGGCGAGTTTAAAGAAAGTGGAAACTGTAACTATGTGAGTTCACTATGGGGGATTTGACAGCATGGTTTGAACAAAGCTCACCTGCAAAGACGACCTGGAGAGGATGTAATGGACATTTCTTTCCATAAATGATTCTCATTCCAAACAAACAGCTGCTGTGGCTGTACCTCACACATTTAGTCGAATTAGTTTTTGGTTCTTCTCATTTTGATAATAATTGGTTGCATGTGGCCAACAAGTCCTTTTGTGATGACTGTTGAGTTTCTTTCTGTCTCTCTGCCGGCTCCTATATGCATATGGCCGCTGGTGTTTGCATAATGTTCCCCAGCTCATTTTCTTGTGTTGGACGTGTATGTAAATAAGACTGAATGTGGCAGTTCAGAAACAGCAGCAGTGCAGCAGCAGCAGCTCCTGTAGCAGCACACGGTTTCTTTTGGCTCACCACCTCCACACTTTGGAGGAGGATCAATGTTCTTTCCTTCTAAAAAATATACTCATATAGGCCGTTTGTTTCTTTCCAAACTACTTCTGAAGAAAAGTTAACTGAAAATTCTTAGTAATATTATCATAATAAAACAGTAATGTTGCAGAGATGTGGTGGCATTTAGATTAAAACTGAAATTCAAATTAAATCAGTGCATCCAAATAAGACATCAGCAGCTAAATCATGAGGTGTTTCCACGTCGTCCACAAACCAGATGATCAGACCTGCTCTGACAGAGCTACAGTTACTGCACAGCTGGACCTACTGTGCAGCAGCACAAAATAAAAACAAGTGACTGTAAACCAACACAAAACAGAAATCTAGACAACTCTACAACCTGCCGTCCCAATGATTGCTACTAAAACAGGTTCTCCTCACTATTCTAGACTCCATTACCTGTTTTTATGTCCCAGAACAAGTAATTCCCCCGCTGATCCTCCTGTTTTTGTTTGTTTTTACAAATTTCTATCACATTTCTATCTTATCTGCACTTTCATGCACTTCCTCATCAGCATTAGTGAATATTTAATATTTATATCTTACATGTGCAGCTGCTCCTGTCAGAATGAACAAACAGTCAAAACATTAAGCTTTTAATTTGAAACCACGTTTAGATCAACATCTGTCTGCATTTGCTCGACTGATTGAAAATAATGAAACAATTCCCTCCTGATCTGGACTAAATATTTATATTTCTTAATAAAAGTTAATGACAGGAAACTCGGGAGAATCTGAAATGTGATTCAGCATCAGTGGATTTGTGAAATCATCACCTTCATCTGTGTTTCTGTCTCTTCTCGTATGACTGAGTGTTTGTTAATGAAGGATGTGACTGACTGTGGACTCAGAGAGAGAAAATGTTTTCACAGAGCGAGAAGAAGCAGCGTTTTAGAAAAGCAAGTGATTGTTTCAGGCTGAGTTAGAAACAGTTACGTCCAAATAATTCAGACAACATAATGCAGGTAAATTCAAATGTGAAGGCGCAACAATAAAAACAGCATCACATGATAAATAACATGTTGAATCAACACAACATCAGGGTTAGATGCTCCTGTGACGTGTTAACAGTTACTGTGTTCAACTCTTCAGATGAGTCCTGATGGAACCAGAGGACCTAAACCAGCCCTGCTGGTTCCTCTCATGGTTTAACGTTACGTTTGAGTCACAGTGGCGAGAATCACTTTCTCTGTAAGATAATTAACCGGTGATGTTTAAAAACCTCAGAGGTGGTTTAACTAAACTTCCTGAAGGTATTTTCACAGCCCTCAGAGACTCTTCGATCTGCATGAGACAATATTCAGTCTGAGGCAACGTGAAAAAGATTTTGAACCTGTTTCTAAATTAAGTTTTGTAGCTCGACATAAAGATGGTGGCTGGAAATGGAAAGTGGGTTCAAAATGTACAGTGGATTTAAAAGTTGTCTATATTGATGTTACTTTCACAGAAAGAGCTCTGACGTAGAATCTCTGGTTGCATCTGGATCACAGTTAACATCCAGATAGGTTCACTAGAGTCTGTTTAGGATTCTGAAAACTACCTTCAGAGCAGCTGGACGTGTTGTTAAACAGCTTTCTGTCAGAGAAACTGGAGCTTCTCTCTGTGAGTCCAATGAAGGCCTGATGCTGACACAGGAGAGGTCCAAACCTTTAGATCTCTGACAGTGAGAGATACCACTTCCTGTTGTTTCTTTTAAATCCTCATTACAGCTAATTAAAGAGCCAAATAGGAAGCTTTTATTTCTGCTGTTATGTTCATCTCTGTCTCTCTGACCTCTAAAAGCTGCAGTCGGCCTCTCCTCCTGTGTTAGACGTTGTCCCAGCTGCCTCTGAAGCCTGAGGGGCTCTGTCCTGGGCCGCCAAGTGTCAGAGGGACGTCTTTGAGAGGACGGGTCTCGCTGAGAGGGACCCGGGTCCTGTCGAGGTTCTCAGTATGGACAGGGAGCCCCGAGCGAGATGAGGTTTCCAGAGCTGCTTGAGGTTTTGATGGGAGGGGCTTAACGGAGTGACACAAGCAGCAGAGAGATGCAGGAGGTTTTGCATTTGTATGTTCTGTTGTTACCGACAGCAGCTTTAATAAACAGCAGATAAAGTAACGTCAGACTGTTCAGTCTGAGAACAAACCCAAACTAAACCGGCAGGAGAAAACCCCGTTCTGGTGCGAGGCAGGCCAGGTGCGCCTGTGTGTCATCATCATGTTTAGGGAAATGCATTGGCAGGAAAAAATGACAGTTTCTGTCCAAAAAAATGATCTTAACTCATAAACACAAGAAGCCAGCAGCTTCAAA
>JALXJV020000028.1:294999-328856 GCA_024633595.2 Lepomis macrochirus | reverse complement strand
GCACCTGGCCTGCCTCGCACCAGAACGGGGTTTTCTCCTGCCGGTTTAGTTTGGGTTTGTTCTCCAGACTGAACAGTCTGGCGTTACTTTATCTGCTGTTTATTAAAGCTGCTGTCGGTAACAACAGAACATACAAATGCAAAACCTCCTGCATCTCTCTGCTGCTTGTATCACTCCGTTAAGCCCCTCCCATCAAAACCACAAGCAGCTCTGGAAACCTCATCCCACTCGGGGCTCCCTGTCCATACTGAGAACCTCGACAGGACCCGGGTCCCTCTCGACGAGACCCGTCCTCTCAAAGACGTCCCTCTGACCCTTCGCGGCCCAGGACAGAGCCCCTTAGGCTTCAGAGGCAGCTGGGACAACGTCTAACACAGGAGGAGAGGCCGACTGCAGCTGTCAGAGGTCAGAGAGACAGAGATGAACATAACAGCAGAAATAAAAGCTTCCTATTTGGCTCTTTAATTAGCTGTAATGAGGATTTCAAAGAAACAACAGGAAGTGGTCTCTCTCACTGTCAGAGATCTAAAGGTTTGGACCTCTCCTGTGTCAGCATCAGGCCTTCATTGGACTCACAGAGAGAAGCTCCAGTTTCTCTGACAGAAAGCTGTTTAACAACACGTCCAGCTGCTCTGAAGGTATTTTCAGAATCCTAAAAGACTCTGTGAAACATCTGGATGAAAACAGATTTGATCAAACAGATTTGTAACCTGTCTGTGTTCTGTGATCCAGGTGTAAATCCACTGTGCATTTTGAACCCACTTTCCATTTCCAGCCACCATCTTTATGTCGACTACAAAACTTAATTTAGAAACAGGTTCAAAATCTTTTTCACGTTGCCTCAGACTGAATATTGTCTCATGCAGATCGAAGAGTCTCTGAGGGCTGTGAAAATACCTTCAGGGAGTTTAGTTAAACCACCTCTGAGGTTTTTAAACATCACCGGTTAATTATCTTACAGAGAAAGTGATTCTTGCCACTGTGACTCAAATGTAACGTTAAACCATGAGAGGAACCAGCAGGGGCTGGTTTAGTTCCTCTGGTTCCATCAGGACTCATCTGAAGAGTTTGTTGTGTCAAAAACAGGGGCCAAGGTGGGCCAGTAGAGAGCCTGGTCCCTACTCCACCAACGTAGGAAACTCAACAAATAATACTCTATTAGTTTTCTTCTTTAGTCAATTCTTTGCGGCCAAAAAACTTCACTGGAGACGGTCAAGAGTCGGTGCAAAAGAGTTTTATTCCAAAAAAGGACAAATAAACCCGAGTAACATCCCTGCAGGTCTCAGGATGGAACCAACTTGTGATCAGCGAACACAGCCTTATATTCACCCTAAACTCTACCCGTTAGTGGGTGTTACCCTTTAACTCCACCTACAGAGTTCAGCTGATCACTCCTCTTTAATGGTGAATTTCTTATCCTCTGCTGCCATTTAGTGGCCGTTCTTACATACTAATTTGACAATTCAACCCTTTGACTAATGTTAAAGTTTCTTTTATTTAGCATAATTTGGTCACAATTTGTCCCTCTTTATATATTTTTGGACAGTACTGGACTAGAAATTCACCATTATGTCTCAACTTCAGTTTTACCGTATTTTTAAAAGGATTAATAAGGGATAACATAATCAATAAGTGTATATCATGATTCAACATATCAATATGAACAAATCAAACATAGAATATGCTGTGTTTCACTAAAATTCAGTGCAAAGCTTGGTTTTGGAAATTACCGTACTAGTCAGCAACTTTCCCTATGATCTCATTTTTGGCTTGGATTTGCCATGATCTCAGATGGCATGCGATGTTGCTGCATGTGCCCTCCCGTTGGTACTGTAGTCAGCAACTTTCCTTATGAACTCATTTTTGGCTCTGTTTTGCCATGATCTCATATGGTGCACGTGTTACTGCATGTGCCCTGTTGGGACGTGCCTCCCCCTCGTCAGATAAGTCCTCCCTACTCCCTTCTTGATAAGGGGATCCGTTCTTATTGGCTACAACACAGTTCGCTCTCATCGGATCCAACATAGTTTGCTCTCATTGGCTACAATGTCTTGATTTTGCACATTCCGCCTGAACAGCTTTCTCTTTTTTCTATATTTCTGCCTGACCAATTTCTCTGCTTGTAGGCACATTAAAGGGGCACAAGTTAATACTGAATAACATGGTAAAACACTGGTAAACACACCCTATAATGAAAAATAAGCTGCTAATAATCACATTTTATAACCTATCCATACATTGGAAAAATGACATCAGTTGTCAATCCCTTTACACTGGGAGACCACCTGTCTTTTCCTCCAAACTAAAGTAAATGCACTTTAAATGATGAAGATATAGCCCCTGCTCTAGTAATTAATGACAAATTTAGGCTATAATGCCCCAAAATAATACACAACAAGTTGAACACAGTAACTGTTAACATGTCACAGGAGCATCTAACCCTGATGTTGTGTTGATTCAACATGTTGTTTATCATGTGATGGTGTTTTTATTGCTGCACCTTCACATTTGAATTTACCTGCATTATGTTGTTTGAATTATTTGGACGTAACTGTTTTTAACTCAGCCTGAAACAATCACTTGCTTTTCTAAAACGCTGCTTCTTCTCGCTCTGTGAAAACATTTTCTCTCTCTGAGTCCACAGTCAGTCACATCCTTCATTAACAAACACTCAGTCATACGAGAAGAGACAGAAACACAAATGAAGGTGATGATTTCACAAATCCACTGATGCTGAATCACATTTCAGATTCTCCCGAGTTTCCTGTCATTAACTTTTATTAAGAAATTGAAATATTTAGTCCAGATCAGGAGGGAATTGTTTCATTATTATCAATCAGTCGAGCAAATGCAGACAGATGTTGATCTAAACGTGGTTTCAAATTAAAAGCTTAATGTTGTGACTATTTGTTCATTCTGACAGGAGCAGCTGCACATGTAAGATATAAATATTAAATATTCACTAATGCTGATGAGGAAGTGCATGAAAGTGCAGATAAGATAGAAATTTGTAAAAACAAACAAACAAAAACAGGAGGATCACCGGGGAATTACTTGTTCTGGGACATAAAAACAGGTAATGGAGTCTAGAATAGTGAGGAGAACCTGTTTTAGTAGTAATCATTGGGACGGCAGGTTGTAGTGTTGTCTAGATTTCTGTTTTGTGTTGGTTTACAGTCACTTGTTTTTAGGTTGTGCTGCTGCACAGTAGGACTTAAATAAATAAAATTATAGATCCAGCTGTGCAGTAACTGTAGCTCTTTCAGAGCAGGTCTGATCATCTGGTTTGTGGACGTCATGGAAACACCACATGATTTAGCTGCTGATGTCTTATTTGGATGCACTGATTTAATTAGAATTTCAGTTTTAATCTAAATGCCACCACATTTCTGTTTTATTATGATAATATTACTAAGAATTTTAAGCTAACTTTTCTTCAGAAGTAGTTTGGAAAGAAACAAATGGCCTATATGAGTATATTTTTTAGAAGGACAGAAGAACATTGATCCTCCTCCAAAGTGTGGAGGTGGTCGGCCAAAAGAAACCGTGTGCTGCTACAGGAGCTGCTGCTGCTGCACTGCTGCTGTTTCTGAGCTGCCACATACAGTCTCATTTACAGACACGTCCAACACAAGAAAATGAGCTGGAGAACATTATGCAAACACCAGCGGCCATATGCATATAGGAGCCGGCAGAGAGACAGAAAGAAACTCAACAGTCATCACAAATGGACTTGTTGGCCACATGCAGCCAATTATCATTAAAATGAGAAGAACCAAAAAACTAACTGGACTAAACATGTGAGGTACAGCCACAGCAGCTGTTTGTTTGGAATGAGAATCATTTATGGAAAGAAATGTACATTACATCCTCTCCAGGTCGTTTTTGCAGGTGACCTTTGTTCAAACCATGCTGTCAAATCCCCCATAGTGAACTCACATAGTTACAGTTTCCACTTTCTTTAAACTCACCTCATTTTTACCAATTTAAATGCATTTAAAGTTAAATTACATTTGTTTAAAAATGTAGAAAAGGCTCTTTAATTCTGACCTTGACACCCTCATCGATTGAAGAGGATTCTTTACCCTTGTTTCACCATGTAAGATAACTAAAAATATATTCTCATTAAAGTCCAGAGGGACGAGTTGCCAGGGAACAGAGGTGGTTATTAGTAAGAGTCTGGTTCAGGGACGGACTGGGACTAAAAAACGGCCCTGGAGTTTGACTAACGTTATGCCAGGCCCAAAGCAATCGGCGCGTGGAAACTCGACAACAACAATAACGCCTGCCGCCTGGCATGAGTGTCAGAAGACTTTAATTTTACAGCTAAAATGTTGAAGTTTAGCTGTTTTAACTACTGTAATCATTAAAAATGTAGCAAGCTGAATATCACTTCCTAACATCATCCCTAGCAGGTAACTTTCTCCTCTCATGTTCCAAACTTACTTTCCCTGTTTCTGCCTGTGGAACCAGCTCATCTTTCTGTCCCTCATCATCACTGGTGGCATGTAGCTGCCTGGTTCTTCACTGCTGGGTCTGCTGCTAAATATATAACTGTGAGGTGCTGCTGCTGGCTTTGCTGCTAAATATTTCTGTTAGTTTCAGTATCTAAATTCCGCAATTTTTTTCTCCCGCCTTCTCAACCCCTTTCTTTCCATTTTTTACCCGTGGCTGCGTTATGCATATTGTTTGTTTGTTTCTATGCTTTTATCTAACGTCTTTGCTGTTTGCGGTTTCTACCTCCGCTTCCACTTCTTCTTCTCCTTACTTGGCGGCCACGGCCAGTGCAGCTGGCATCCAACTTAAAGGTGCATTGCTGCCACCTACAGTACTGGAGTGTGAAACAGATTAGTGGGCGAAAAACAGGTGATGACTGCGTGTGTGGAGGGTGGTGGGCCGGCCCGCCGGCTGTCCTGGAGTACCGGCCGTTCTGTGACTCTCCAGATCACACAGATGACCAGTCCGCCCCTGGTCTGGTTTGGCACTGAGCTCTTTCACTGGTTAGTTGGTGGTTAAATGTTCATGAAATAATCAAAGAACGAACCATATACGGATTCACAACGTTACCCACTAGTTTTATTTTGAAAGTATAAACAGACATTGCATATTTATTATTGTTAACTTGACTGTGTAGCTCTATACGTGTAAAAACTAAAGGTTACCCAGGGCGTTAAAAAGCGACACTATGGGCGTTGACTTAGCCTCCAAATGTGACGAGATGGGAATGAAAACTGGTTGGAAACAACCAGCAGCAGTGAAAGAACTGCCCGTCCCTCCTCGTGTGATCACGTCCCAGCTCCACACGGAGCTTCGGGCTCATTGTGTTCGATGCCCTGGCATTTTTTCAATGAGTAGCAAAGAGGCATGATGACAAACAGAGGGGAATAACTTCTGAAAGCGGGTAATTGTGTACTAGTCTCTCGTTTTTGAGCAGAGTCGCTGTGAGAGGCACCAGGGTCTTGGTGAGGCTCTAACTGGGAAGAGCGAACCCTATACGGGATGAGGTTTCCAGGTCAACTGTGTCCTTCTTAATTTGGTAGGTGGAGCTTAGCAGAGTGATGCAAGCAGCAGAGAGAGAAGCGGAAGGTTTTGCATTGTATGTTCAGTTGTTACCGACTGCAGCTTTAGAACTAACTGCTGGTGTCAGCTGTTGGAAGTGGAGGAGAGAGGTGGCTGTTGGCCGTCGGTTTAAATGAAAGGATGCCCTCAGCTGTCCAATCAGCATGCTGCAATCCCTTCAAACGGTCCTGTAGGAGCCAAATATGTTGTTTCGAGTATTCAGACAGTGGGTTTTGTTTCTTGTGTGGTGTCACTCTGCTGTTACCTGCTATAAGTTATAAAGGTAGGCAGGTGTTTTTGGCCTCTGTGGTGCATTGGCGAGTTTAATGTTTTACCGTTGATAACTGGAAGAAATGGACGTCTGAAGCTGCACACATCTGCTGGTTGCAGTGTCTCCAGGGTTACAGGACGACTCTGTGTTACTTCTTCTGATGATAATTAACTCTATATTTTGGACATTGGACAGTTGGTCAAACAACACAAAACATTCGAATTTGGCATTTTCATGTTTAATGTTTTGTTTTCATTTTTCAGCAACACAGTTTGTATCTCAGCTCAGAAAGTACAGTTTTTGTAATTCTATATTGTGATCTCATTCTCATCAAGATTTAACAAGAAGTTAAGTCTGGAAGATATTTTGACAAATCATGTTTCACCACCTTGTTGTAGTTGTAGGCTGTTGTTTTTTAACTCTATTCAACTTATTTCTCAACCATAAATTAAATTAAATATATGTCAAATGTTACTTGATATTATTTAAGTATGATTAATTTATTATTACATCGACAAATGTTAACAGGATAGACTATAAAGATGTTAAAATGATTACAGAATCAAATATGTTTTAAAAAGTATTTTGTTTACAGTATTTTACAGAATGAAATAATCATCTCATTAGTTCATCAGTTCAGCAATTAACAGTACATCAATGTGATTAACTGATCCTTAATTTCTTTTCTGAAATGGTAGCCTACATTCTTCCCCATATTCATCAACTTCACCATTCAGGGAAAATTCATGTCTATTCATCAGCTAATTCAACAAAACAACAAATCAATTTATGTCATTGACATTTTGGAGCAGCACATTGTGGCCAGCCTGAGGCCTTTTATTGTGGCCGGCCTGAGGCCTTTTATTGTGGCCGGCCTGAGGCCTTTTATTGTGGCCAGCCTAAGACACACCTGTGCAATCCCCATGCTGTCTGATCAACATCTTGATGTGCCACACCTGTGAGGTGGATGGATTCTCTCGGTAAAGCAGAAGTGCTCACTAACAGATTTTGACGGATTTGTGAACAATATTTGAGAGAAACAGGCCTTTTGTGTACGTAGAGAAAGTCTTAGATCTTTGAGTTCAGCTCATGATGAATGGGGGCAAAAACAAAAGTGTTACGATCAGAATTTTGTTCAGTGTTTATATAAATCTACAAAAATAAACATAATTTTAAACCAACGTATTATTATTTTGGCACACAACTATACCATACATGTGTGAATTTTTATCCACAGTACAGTAATCAGAATTTTATGATATATGACATATATACATGTAGTCATGTGCATTAACAGCAAGAGCTAAGCATCCAGTAACTTTGACTAACATGTCCTGTACCCGAATTCACTGTTATGTTAGAAAATCACAAAAGCCAAAGTGTTAAGAATAAAAATAAAAAGCAGCCATTAGACCAAACCTTTACATGACAGATAAGATGACAGGTGAGTTAAAATAACAGTAAACTTTACAAAGGATGTGTTCTCCCTCCTTCTCTCCTGAGGAGGACCAGAGTGGCTGATCTGCAGTAGTTCTGTTCCTGATTCAGATGTTTTGTTCTGAGACTTTTCTAGGGATGCTCAATTATGGTCCGCTGGGATTTAAATGTAAATGATCCGTATTTCTATAGCACCTTTTTGTCTTTTTGACCACTCAAAGTGCTTTTACTCTACATCACATTCGCATTGCTCAAGGACACTTTGACATACAGAGGAGGAGCCGGGGATTGAAACACCGACCTTTCGATTAAAAGGCAACCTGCTCTACCTCCTGAACCACAGCTGCCCACATCACATGGATCGTCGTCCACACTGAGAGCTGGCGATGACGATGCGTGACACACAGAGGTGCTGCGAGGGATCAAATGCACGTCAAAGGTGACACACACTGAAGACTAGAGGACGTAGAAAAATGCTTCAAATACAACAGAATTAGTTGGATTTTGTTTTACCTTCATTTAGGATTAAGTTTAAGATGAATATTTGATGTGAAAGAAAACAAAATTATCAATATGTTTGGAATAATAAGACAGCAGGAGGACAGGTGCAGCTTAACAGGTTAAATTCAGAGACTTTTCCCTTTAAGAAATCAACAACATCATGAATATAATCATCCTCTTTATCTCTAACTGCTCTGTTCCACTGTCACACAGACCTTCACTGCTGACAGCTTCAGCTCATCTCTAGTGATAATGTATGGAAACATCTTCTCAGTGAAAGTGTGTGTGAAGGTGTGTATGTGTGTGTTAGTATCAGGATCAGAGAACGACAGCTTTCCTCTGTTCCAGTCCAGATTCACTCTGATCCTCTGGGGCTTCTTCTGAACTCTGCGGGCAGTGGGTGGATCTGATGGTGAACATGCTATGTATATATCTTCACATAACTGCATTACCCATAATTCAGACCATATGTCTCCCTTCCTCTGGACAGACTCTGCTAACACACCCACTCCCCAGCCTGTTCTGTCTCCAACCTCGACATCCCAGCTGTGAGTCCCTGAGTTAAAGCCCTCAGAGCTCAGGACAGAGCAGTAATAATCAAACCTCTCTGGATTGTCAGGAAGCTGCTGTTCCTCTCCTCGTCTCACACTGGTCAGATCTTCAGACAGGATGAGTCTTGGATCAGCAGTGTTTGGGTCCAGAATCAGAGGAGTGTAGGAGACCATGTCCTTCATCTTGTTCCAGATGTTGAAGGTCAGGTTGCCCAGGTGTTTGGCCTGGTCTATCAGAGCTCCTGAGGGCAGCTGTGGATCATCCAGCAGGGGGCGCTGCTGGACTCTTTCCACTGCAGCCTTGTAGTTGAGCAGGAATGAGACGTCTTCAGCTCTCAGCTCCTCCTCTGTGGCTCTGACTGTGTCTGAAAGAGCTGCTATCTCTATGCTCAGAGCCTCCATCTTCTCCTTCATCATCTGACTCTTCTGCTCCTCTTCCTCCCTCAGTGCAGCCATCCTGGCCTCCTCTTCCTCCTCTAGAAACTGCTGAAGCTTCTTAAACTGCTCCTTAATCTGCCTCTCTGTGTGTCGGGCCTGGACCTTCATGTGTTCTGCTGTTTGATCAAACTTCACTTTAACTTGTTCACAAACCTTTAACTTCTCCTTTAAGGGCTCCAGAGTTTCCTGAAGTTCCTTCTTGTGTTGTCGTGCAGCTTCATCGACGGGTCTGAATCTGTGGTTGCTGTGTTTTTCTGAATCTCTGCAGATGACACACACTGGCTGCTGATGGTCCAGACAGAAGAGTTTGAGTTTCTCAGAGTGCAGACTGCAGAGAGCCTCTGAAGCTCTCTGATCTCTCTCCTGTAAGAAGGCCTCACACAGGTTCTTTAATGCCAGGTTACGAGGTGGTTCTTCCATTAAAGACATTTTCTTACAAACTGGACACTCAGGTGCTTGTTTCTCTGTCCACCAGCTCTTCAGACAGACTTTACAGAAGCTGTGGCTACATGACAGAACAACAGGATCTCTGAAGACCTCCTTACAGACCGGACAGCAGAGATCCTCCTCTGATCTGGAAGCCATTTTGTCTCTGAAGCTGAAAACCCAGCAGACAGCACGTTACAACAGGAAGTCAGCTGTGTTTCCCTCCCTGCTGTAGAAAGCTGCCTCAGTTACTTTCACTGTGAGTCTCTGAGTGTTTCAGTCAGCAGCAGGTTGCAGTTGAAGTACTTCAGTACTTGAGTACTTCAGTACTCCCTCCTGTAACTGTCCTCCCTCAGTTGAAGTCACAGCTTTGTAATGAAGGTAAATCTTACCGTCTGTCTGTCGCTGCGTCTCTTCTCTCTGAGAACTGAACAGGAACAAACTGTTTCCTGGTTCTTCTCAGGTGAGTCAGGTGAGGGGCGGAGCTTTGTCAGACGTTTAACACTGGGTGTGTTTCATTCCTAAGCACTGATTCACTGCTGGATATGTAGACTGATAGTGTGCAGCAGTTGTGTTTATGGTCAGAGTTTGATTGAGGTTTAAGGTAGTGGAGGAGTTCAACTATAACTTAGTAAAATCCCAAATTATTCTGGTAATTTGGTTTGTTAGTCTTTTGTAAGTACCTTAAGGGGAACCATGGGTAAGCAGAGTTTCTCTTCCTTCATGTAAACACTGACTTTGAGTGAATGAGCATCAGTGAACCAGCCAGCAGTGAAATCAGGAGCTGTTGTAACACTTGGAGGAGGAGTGTTGGGGTGAGAACAGCTTGGAGCCTCAGAGTCTTTGGTTTGTACAATATTCTGAATAAAAAGCAATTAGCTTTGTTTGCAGGAGGTTTATGTTTGCGTGCTAAACGATGAGTCAGCTTCATCTGTCTCGTCTTCCTGCTTTCAGGTTTGATTCCACTTTGTATAACAGACAGTATTTAACTGTAGAAATCTAAATCTTTACTCAGCTCAATTTGGTAGTTTGACCACAATGTAAGAAAACTGTTATAACCATGGTAACTGAACCTTCCTTTGTCATTGTATGTTATTAGTGTATCAGATATTCTGCTTACAGTACAATACAATTATCACCAATAAACCAATAAATAAAGAAATTTAAAATTTCTTCTGCAGTAACAAATATTAGCAGGTTCACATGTTTGGTTCAGACTGAAGCATCTCAGCAGCTGTTGGATGGATTGTGATGAAATGTGGTTCAGACCTTCATGTTCCCCTCAGAATCAACTGCAATAACTTTGGTGAGGTTTCTGAGTTTCCATCTTGCGCCATCATCAGGCACCAGTGACCCAAATACCTGTAGAACTAATGACATTCCCATCAGCCTATAAGCTGTAGGCTACGTTAAGTTTACCGCTAATTAGCAAATGTAAGCATGCTAACATGCTAAACTAAGATGGTGAACATTATACCAGCAAAACATCAGCATGTTAGCATTGTGAACATGTTAGCATGCTAATAAACCTTCACCATCGTAGTTTAAAGGAGCCTTTGTTGTTCAGATGAATCCAGAGTGCATTTAGGACAACTTTTTAAATCCACTGTACATTTTGAAGCCACTTTCCATTTCCAGCCACCATCTTTATGTCGACTACAAAACTTAATTTAGAAACAGGTTCAAAATCTTTTTCACGTTGCCTCAGACTGAATATTGTCTCATGCAGATCGAAGAGTCTCTGAGGGCTGTGAAAATACCTTCAGGACGTTTTGTTAAACCACCTCTGAGGTTTTTAAACATCACCGGTTAATTATCTTACAGAGAAAGTGATTCTTGCCACTGTGACTCAAATGTAACGTTAAACCATGAGAGGAACCAGCAGGGGCTGGTTTAGGTCCTCTGGTTCCATCAGGACTCATCTGAAGAGTTTTTAACTCAGCCTGAAACAATCACTTGCTTTTCTAAAACGCTGCTTCTTCTCGCTCTGTGAAAACATTTTCTCTCTCTGAGTCCACAGTCAGTCACATCCTTCATTAACAAACACTCAGTCATACGAGAAGAGACAGAAACACAAATGAAGGTGATGATTTCACAAATCCACTGATGCTGAATCACATTTCAGATTCTCCCGAGTTTCCTGTCATTAACTTTTATTAAGAAATATAAATATTTAGTCCAGATCAGGAGGGAATTGTTTCATTATTATTAATCAGTCGAGCAAATGCAGACAGATGTTGATCTAAACGTGGTTTCAAATTAAAAGCTTAATGTTTTGACTGTTTGTTCATTCTGACAGGAGCAGCTGCACATGTAAGATATAAATATTAAATATTCACTGATGCTGATGAGGAAGTGCATGAAAGTGCAGATAAGATAGAAATGTGATAGAAAAACAAAAACAGGAGGATCACCGGGGGAAATACTTGTTCTGGGACATAAAAACAGGTAATGGAGTCTAGAATAGTGAGGAGAACCTGTTTTAGTAGTAATCATTGGGACGGCAGGTTGTAGTGTTGTCTAGATTTCTGTTTTGTGTTGGTTTGCAGTCACTTGTTTTTAGTTTGTGCTGCTGCACAGTAGGACTTAAATAAATAAAATTATAGATCCAGCTGTGCAGTAACTAGCTCTGTCAGAGCAGGTCTGATCATCTGGTTTGTGGACGACGTGGAAACACCTCATGATTTAGCTGCTGATGTCTTATTTGGATGCACTGATTTAATATGAATTTAAGTTTTAATCTAAATGCCACCACATCTCTGCAGCATTAC
This sequence comes from Lepomis macrochirus, assembly GCA_024633595.2. Classification (NCBI taxonomy): domain Eukaryota; kingdom Metazoa; phylum Chordata; class Actinopteri; order Centrarchiformes; family Centrarchidae; genus Lepomis; species Lepomis macrochirus. Next base: position 316,902 of record JALXJV020000028.1, on the reverse strand, counting down.
TGTTTTATTATGATAATATTACTAAGAATTTTCAGTTAACGTTTCTTCAAAAGTAGTTTGGAAAGAAACAAATGGCCTATATGAGTATATTTTTTAGAAGGAAAGAACATTGATCCTCCTCCAAAGTGTGGAGGTGGTGGACCAAAAGAAACCGTGTGCTGCTACAGGAGCTGCTGCTGCTGCACTGCTGCTGTTTCTGAGCTGCCACATACAGTCTTATTTACATACACGTCCAACACAAGAAAATGAGCTGGAGAACATTATGCAAACACCAGCGGCCATATGCATATAGGAGCCGGCAGAGAGACAGAAAGAAACTCAACAGTCATCACAAAAGGACTTGTTGGCCACATGCAGCCAGTTATTATTAAAATGAGAAGAACCAAAAAACTAATTGGACTAAACGTGTGAGGTGCAGCCACAGCAGCTGTTTGTTTGGAATGAGAATCAGTTATGGAAAGAAATGTACATTACATCCTCTGCAGGTCGTTTTTGCAGGTGAGCTTTGTTCAAATCATGCTGTCAAATCCCCCATAGTGAACTCACATATTACAGTTTCCACTTTCTTTAAACTCGCCTCATTTTTACCAATTTAAATGCATTTAAAGTTAAATTACATTTGTTTAAAAATGTAGAAAAGGCTCTTTAATTCTGACCTTGACACCCTCATCCATTGAAGAGGATTCTTTACCCTTGTTTCACCATGTAAGATAACTAAAAATATATTCTCATTAAAGTCCAGAGGGACGAGTTGCCAGGGAACAGAGGTAGTTATTAGTAAGAGTCTGGTTTGGCACTGAGCTCTTTCACTGGTTAGTTGGTGGTTAAATGTTCATGAAATAATCAAAGAACGAACCATATACAGATTCACAACGTTACCCACTAGTTTTATTTTGAAATTCTAACCAGACATTGCATATTTATTATTGTTAACTTGACTGTGTAGCTCTATATGTGTAAAAACGACGCTAAAGGTTACCCAGGGTGTTAAAAAGCGACACTATGGGTGTTGACTTAGCCTCCAAATGTGACGAGTTGGGAATGAAAACTGGTTGGAAACAACCAGCAGCAGTGAAAGAACTGCCCGTCCCTCCTCGTGTGATCACGTCCCAGCTCCGCACGGAGCTTCGGGCTCAGTGTGTTCGATGCCATGCCATTTTTTTTCAATGAGTAGCAAAGAGGCATTTTCTCCCATAACATCATTGTAAACGGTAAAACATTCCACAACAATTGATAACATAGTTAACATGAACATGTATGATGCTTGTGCACTTCTCTCACCTGTAAATACAACACAAAGACAGTCCTGAGTGAATATCGACTTCATCTGCTGCTTTGTTGGCCCAATCCCAATGTCCTAAGCCCTGAGCCCTCACGGACTTCCTGGGAACGCACCTCAAAGTCTGTGAGTCTGTGAGGGTGGAGATTGGGATTGGGCCGTTGACTGTCTTACGCTACGACTGGGCTAACTTCCTTGTGGAAACGGGATTATAGCGCCAGTCACTCCAGTACTGAAGTCGCTACCGCCGCCTGCTGGCGGGCATAAGTATAGCTCTACTACTACTCTTAAAGTGAGTCAGGTGAGTTTTCTACCGATTAACAGTGACACAAGCAGCCTATTCGTAATAAACAAAACGAAAATGATGTGGGGGGCTATGGTAACAATCTTAAATAATACACATACACTTCTAGAACTAACCTTAGCCACTGAAATAACCAGGGCGCCACAGTTGCAGTGTCTCCAGGGTTACAGGACGACTCTGTGTTACTTCTTCTGATGATAATTAACTCTTTATCTTGGACGTTGGACAGTTGGTCAAAACACGAAACATTTGAATTTGGCATTTTCATGTTTAATGTTTCGTTTTCATTGTTCGGCAACACAGTTTGTATCTCTGCTCAGAAAGTAGTTTTTGTAATTCTACATTGTGATCTCATTCTCATAAATTTAAAAAATTACTGAATTCCTGAAGGTGTCTGCTTTCTTTATGTAAAGAAGTTAAGTCTGTAAGATATTTTGACAAAGCATGTTTCAACATCTTGTTGTAGTTGTAGGCTGTTGTTTTCAACACTATTCAACTTATTTCTTAACCATAAATTAAATATATGTCAAAGGTTACTTGATATTTTTTAACTTTGATTAAATTAACAGCTTAATTTATTACCTTAACAAATGTCAACAGGATAGACTATAAAGATGTTAAAATGATTAAAGAGTCAAATATGTTTTTAAAAGTATTTAATTTACAATATTTTTCAGAATAAAATAATCTCATCAGTTTTTCAGCTCAGCAATTAACAGTACATCAATGTTATTAACTGATCCTCAATTTCTTTTCTGAAATGGTAGCCTACATTCTTCCCCCAATTCATCAACCTGGCCATTCAGAAAAAATTCATGTCCATTCATCAACTAATTCAACAAAACAACAAATGAATTGATGTCACTGACATTTTGGAACATCAATTTTAACACCATGTTGCCTAAAAATTCCTAACCTGAAGTTTTACAGGATATATGGATCCACACAAGTGCTAATTTAATTTTTATAGCCTTTTAACATCGTCCCAAATTAACACACTACACCTGGCTATTTGGAACAGCAAGAAGATTTTCTAATTTAAAGATTCAGTATGTAATATTTAGGAGGATCTATTGTCAGATATGCAATATAATATCCATAACCATGTTTAAGTGGCCCTTTATTATGGCCAGCCTGAGGCCTTTTATTGTGGCCAGCCTAAGGCACACCTGTGCAACACCCATGCTGTCTGATCAGCATTGATGTGCCACACCTGTGAGGTGGATGGATTATCTTGGCAAAGGAGAAGTGCTCAGTAACACAGATTTTGACAGATTTGTGAACAATATTTGAGAGAAACAGGCCTTTTGTTTACATAGAGAAAGTCTGAGATCTTTGAATTCAGCTCATGCTGAATGGGGGGGGGGACAAAAGTGTTGCAATTTTTTAATTTTGTTCAGTGTGTATATAAATCTACATAAATAAACATCATTTCAAAACAATATATTATTATTTTGGCACACAACTATAACATACATATTTACAGAATTTTATCCACAGTACATTAGTCATAGAATGTTATATGACATATATACATGTAGTCATGTGCATTAACAGCAAGAGCGAAGCATCCAGTAACTTTGACTAACATGTACTGTACCCGAATTCACTGTTATGTTAGAAAATCACAAAAGCCAAAGTGTTAAAAATAAAACTAAAAGGCAGCCATTAGACCAAACCTTTACATGACAGATGAAATGACGGGTGAGTTAAAATAACAGTAAACTTTACAAAGGATGTGTTCTCCCTCCTTCTCTCCTGTGGAGGACCAGAGTGACTGATCTGCACTAGTTCTGTTCCTGACTCAGATGCTTTGTTCTGAGACTTTTCTAGCGATGCTCAATTATGGTCCGTATTTGTAAAGCACCTTTCTTCTTTTCGACCACTCAAAGCGCTTTTACTCTACATCACATTCACATTGCCCGAGGACACTTTGACATGCAGAGCAGGAGCCGGGGATTGAAACACCGACTTTCAATTAACAGGCAACCCGCTCTACCTCCTGAACCACAGCTGCCCACATCACATGGATCAGCATAACAAATCAATTCAGAACAGCGTCCACACCGAGAGTTGGCGATGACGACGAATGACACACAGAGATGCTGCGAGGGATCACATGCACGTCAAAGGTGACACACACTGAAGACAAGAGGACGTAGAAGAATGCTTCAAATCCAACAGGAGTAGTTGGATTTTGTTTTACCTTCATTTAGGATGAAGTTTAAGATGAATATTTGATGTGAAAGAAAATAAAGATTTGTTTGGAATAATGAGACAGCAGGAGGACAGGTGCAGCTTAACAGGTTAAATTCAGAGACTTTTCCCTTTAAGAAATCAACAACATCATGAATATAATCATCCTCTTTATCTCTAACTGCTCTGTTCCACTGTCACACAGACCTTCACTACTGACAGCTGCAGTTTACCCACAGAGTTAATGTATGGAAACATCCTCTCAGTGAAAGTGTGTGTGAAGGTGTGTATGTGTGTGTTAGTATCAGGATCAGAGAACGACAGCTTTCCTCTGTTCCAGTCCAGATTCACTCTGATCCTCTGGGGCTTCTTCTGCACTCTGAGATCAGTGGATGAAGCTGGTGATGACCATGCTGAGTATTTACCTCCAGAGAACATCATTCCCCATAATCCAGACGATATGCCTCCCTTCCTCTGCACAGACTCTGCTAACACACCCACTATCCAGTCTGTATTGTCTCCAACCTCGACATCCCAGCTGTGAGTCCCTGAGTTAAAGCCCTCAGAGCCCAGGACAGAGTAGTATTTATCAAACCTCTCTGGATTGTCAGGAAGCTGCTGTCTCTTTCCTCCTCTCACACTGGTCAGATCTTCAGACAGGATAAGTCCTGGATTTGCAGTATTTGGGTCCAGGATCAGAGGAGTGTAGGAGACCATGTCCTTCATCTTGTTCCAGATGTTGAAGGTCAGGTTGCCCAGGTGTTTGGCCTGGTCTATCAGAGCTCCTGAGGGCAGCTGTGGATCATCCAGCAGGGGGCGCTGCTGGACTCTTTCCACTGCAGCCTTGTAGCTGAGCAGGAATGAGACGTCTTCAGCTCTCAGCTCCTCCTCTGTGGCTCTGACTGTGTCTGAAAGAGCTGCTATCTCTCTGCTCAGAGCCTCCATCTTCTCCTTCATCATCTGACTCTTCTGCTCCTCTTCCTCCCTCAGTGCAGCCATCCTGGCCTCCTCTTCCTCCTCTAGAAACTGCTGAAGCTTCTTAAACTGCTCCTTAATCTGCCTCTCTGTGTGTCGGGCCTGGACCTTCATGTGTTCTGCTGTTTGATCAAACTTCACTTTAACTTGTTCACAAACCTTTAACTTCTCCTTTAAGGGCTCCAGAGTTTCCTGAAGTTCCTTCTTGTGTTGTCGTGCAGCTTCATCGACGGGTCTGAATCTGTGGTTGCTGTGTTTTTCTGAATCTCTGCAGATGACACACACTGGCTGCTGATGGTCCAGACAGAAGAGTTTGAGTTTCTCAGAGTGCAGACTGCAGAGAGCCTCTGAAGCTCTCTGATCTCTCTCCTGTAAGAAGGCCTCACACAGGTTCTTTAATGCCAGGTTACGAGGTGGTTCTTCCATTAAAGACATTTTCTTACAAACTGGACACTCAGGTGCTTGTTTCTCTGTCCACCAGCTCTTCAGACAGACTTTACAGAAGCTGTGGCTACATGACAGAACAACAGGATCTCTGAAGACCTCCTTACAGACCGGACAGCAGAGATCCTCCTCTGATCTGGAAGCCATTTTGTCTCTGAAGCTGAAAACCCAGCAGACAGCACGTTACAACAGGAAGTCAGCTGTGTTTCCCTCCCTGCTGTAGAAAGCTGCCTCAGTTACTTTCACTGTGAGTCTCTGAGTGTTTCAGTCAGCAGCAGGTTGCAGTTGAAGTACTTCAGTACTTGAGTACTTCAGTACTCCCTCCTGTAACTGTCCTCCCTCAGTTGAAGTCACAGCTTTGTAATGAAGGTAAATCTTACCGTCCGTCTGTCGCTGCGTCTCTTCTCTCTGAGAACTGAACAGGAACAAACTGTTTCCTGGTTTCTCTCATGTGAGGGGCGGAGCTTTGTCAGACCTTTAACACAGTGCGTGTTTCACTCCTAAGCACTGATTCACTGGTGGATATGTAGACTGATAGTGTGCAACAGCTGTGTTTATGGTCGGAGTTTGATTGAGGTTTAAGGTAGTGGAGGAGTTCAACTATAACTTAGTAAAATCCCAAATTATTCTGACAGTTTGGTTTGTTAGTCTTTTGTAAGTACCTTTAGGGGAACCATGGGTAAGCAGAGTTTCTCTGCTTACCCATGGTTCTAGCTTTGTTTGCAGGGAGGTTTATGTTTGCGTGCTAAACAATGAGTCAGCTTCATCTGTCTCGTCTTCCTCCTTTCAGGTTTGATTCCACTTTGTATAACAGACAGTATTTAACTGTAGAAATCTAAATCTTTACTCAGCTCAATTTGATAGTTTGACCACAATATAATAAAACTGTTGTAACCATGGTAACTGAACCTTCCTTTGTCATTGTATGTTATTAGTGTATCAGATATTCTGCTTACAGTACAATACAATTATCACCAATAAACCAATAAATAAAGAAATTTAAAATTTCTTCTGCAGTAACAAACATTAGCAGGTTCACATGTTTGGTTCAGACTGAAGCATCTCAGCAGCTGTTGGATGGATTGTGATGAAATGTGGTTCAGACCTTCATGTTCCCCTCAGAATCAACTCCAATAACTTTGGTGAGGTTTCTGAGTTTCCATCTTGCGCCATCATCAGGCACCAGTGACCCAAATACCTGCAGAACTAATGACATTCCCATCAGCCTATAAGCTGAAGGCTACGTTAAGTTTACCGCTAATTAGCAAATGTAAGCATGCTAACATGCTAAACTAAGATGGTGAACATTATACCAGCAAAACATCAGCATGTTAGCATTGTGAACATGTTAGCATGCTAATAAACCTTCACCATCGTAGTTTAAAGGAGCCTTTGTTGTTCAGATGAATCCAGAGTGCATTTAGGAGAATATCATTTGTACCTCAGTGGTGAACTCAGCTTCACCGATCTGATGTGACATGTTGAAGCTGTGATCATGATTCACTACAGCAGTGACCTGAACAACCTTCCAGTCTGTTTCTGCTGGTTTCACCAACATCTGCAGTCTGTAAACAGCCGCTGGCACCTGATAACGTTCACTGCTTCTACGGTCAGAATGGAGGCATCTTTATCATAAAGACAGTGTTTGAAATGTCCTACAGTAAGAAACTAAAATCCATGCCATGCCTCTGCAGGAGCAGCGTTAGAACAGCAGAGCTGTAAACACAGAATGGGATTAATTCCAGAGATCAGGCCCAGAGGCAGCTCGGCACAGCCCCCGGGCACTTTGCTGCACTCAAAGATCATTTCCAAACTTGTGTTTCTTTTCTCTGTCCTTTATTTTTCTGCCCACTTTTGACAGGTACATCGAGCTTTCCTGTATCACTACGGGCGAGACGTATTCATCCCGGGGGAACAATGACAGTTTCATCTGAAATGTATGGATTTCAGAGGCCTGTCTGTGCCGCAGCTTTTCAAAAGGTGCTGAGGGGAAGATTGGTGGCCAGCTGGGATCAAGGTGGCAATCGTTTATTTCTTGACATCCTTTTTTCCTTCAGGTTTCCTCCAGCGAAGGTGAACCTGTTGTGACTAATGACTTTCACTACCGTTCCTAGCAACACAGGAAATGCCACTGAGCAGCCTGTTCAACAAGTCATGAAGGAGAGGTGCTGAGTGGTTAAGGAGCTGTGCTGTGACGGACTACCAACAATATGAAGCTGGTTGTCCTCTTTAAATACGCTTATTCACTTCACCTTGTGCTGATTCTAAGAAAGATCAATGTGCATATTGCAGTGTTGATGAGTTCACATGGGAAGATCTGATCTGTGAGTATTTTAGTTGATTGTATTGAATGTGGCTGAACCGTCTCATCTGTTCCACTCAGTGAACTTGGAATATTTTCCTTCAGAACTACTGCAGACGTCTGCTGGATGTCAGTGATTGAAGCAGCTGTCTGGGTGCAAACTGAAAACTTCCTTTTCTTTAGCCCCTGTGAGTCAGAAGTTTAACCCTGAACAGTTTGTCTCATTAACCCTCGTGACTCTACAGCTGGAGGCAGCATCAGGTCCTCTGGGCTTCCTGCTCGTATCAGGTTCTGAATGTGCTCGTATGTGTGTTTGTGTTCGTAATGACAGATTGAAGGATCGTCCCTGACTGGATCCATCAGTTTCTCAGGACCTGACAGCTGGGGACTGCCCACTGGTGAGTATGAGCAGCAGTCTGCTGGGCTGCCAACTGGGGACCAGGAGGTGAGTTTGGACTTGATGGCAGTGTAGAAGTGCACCATCATTGTCTTTGGCAGGATGTACTTCGTTAGCTGCTGCAGGAAGGAGATCCACTGCTGGGATTTCTTGGTGTTCAGCTCCTTGGAGATGATGGGGCCCAGGAAGAGCAACGACTCCACAAACATCTCCCCTGTCTTAAGAACATGGAGCTCCAGGTAGTTCTGACTGCAACAGGTCACCACATGGTCGATCTCCCACCTGTAGGCGGACTCATCCCCACCAGAGATGAGCCCAACGAGGGTGGTGTCGTCCGCAAACTTCAGTAGCTTGACGGTCTGGAGGTGCAGCTGTTGGTATAAAGGGAGAAGAGCAGGGGAGAAAGAAGGCAGCCTTGAGGGGAACCGGTGCTGATGATCTTGGAGTCAGAGAGCTGTTTTCCCAGCTTTACCTGCTGCTTCCTGTCCATCAGGAAGTCAGTGATCCATCTGCAGGTGGAGTCAGGCATGTTCAGCTGGGAGAGCTTGTTCATCTAGCCCAGCTGCTTGCTGGGGTTCGGCCTGCTGAACAGTCTGTTGGCGTCCCTCTCTAGGATGATGAAATTCGTTAGGGAGGGGCAGCCTCTGGGGTGGATAGGTTGAGCTGGTGGACTGGAGCTGGTCTATGGAGTCTCAGGGGAGGGTGTCTGAAATGTCCCATTATCTTTCAAATCGACAGCAGAATCCATTTTTTCGTTTGGCAGGCAGAAGTCATTTCAACTTCCAAATTATCTAAACAGGACATTTTTTACTTTTCAAAGCGTCATAATCTCAGGTCACATAACTGGATACAGTTCAAAGTGCCTGCTATCAGAACAGAGGCTGGAAAGCTAAACCTGTTCTGTTCTGGGCCCTGGTCTTGGAAAGATGTGCAGACAAAGCTCAAACTTCAATCCCTCATCTCTCTGAATGATTTTAAACAGAATAAAGGAGGTGGTCACTGCTAACTGTAGCTGCTTTGCCAAATCTTTTACCACTTAAATCTATGTATCTATGATTAAATCTATGATCTAATAGTGTTGTTTTGTGAACAGTCCTATGTAGAGTATTATCTAATACCTACATTTTTGTGTTGTTGTGCTGTGTCTCGGTGTGGAGACTTGTTTCTTATTGTTGGTTATTTGTCTGATCCTGCTATCTGACCCTGTCTTGACCAGGTCTCACTTGTAAAAGAGGTTTTAACCTCAATGTGACTTTCCTCGTTAAATAAAGGTTAAGAAGAAGAGTGTTTTACTGCACAAGCAACAGTTAGAGCACCTTTGACCAGAATGTCCAAAAATTCCACTGATTACACAGAAAAGTGGAAAATAAATCCGCTGGCGTTGTTTTCCTGATGTTCGTGAGCTCTTCTGTCTCTTCGTGTATCACTGACTGATCACAAACTGCATTTACAAACAAAACATAAGAAAACAAAGCAGCAGCCATCAGCAGCAGCACTAACTCTCCTGTAGATTTGATTTGAGTTTCTGAGCTGTCTTTCTGAGTATTTTGTTTGTGAGTGTTTGGACTCGCCTCGATAGCTTGGATGAAAGCCTGAATGGGCTCACGAGGTCTTTGTGCATCAGAGGAGCAGCACAGATAAAGGCTCAGTTCGATTAGTTGGATTTTAAGAGTTCTGATTGAATTCTTTTCAGTGAAAAGGCCGGATACAGTTTTCATTTGAGCGAGGTCAGTTTGGCCCTCATAACATGGCAGCGCTCACGGTCACTCCTCAGAGGTGAGGCCAGTGGTTTGTCTCACACACAACACAATCACATCAAGCTGAGACAACATATGTAAGAACAGGCATGCTGAACACAGACGTTTGTATAATTTGCCCCCCAATCACAGCATGTTCAGCGTTACACAAGGTACAAGGTTGGTTATCAGTCATTAAACAGCACGAGGCTGCATAACGAAATGAAATGTGTATTTTCTTCATGCTACACACACAACATATAATCAAGTGTAGGCCAACATTAAAATATAGAGACCTCAGCACCAGATTTACCAGGACAATGGTGCAGTTTTCCTTGAACAGTACGTATGAGAGCGACGGGACGGACTACGTGGGTTCATGAGATTTTGCGGGCCAGGAAACACCTCGACAAAGAGGCTCATCGTTCCGTTCCAGACCTGAGACGGCTTGGTGTGCTGTTTGTCCCGCCCCTCCTGCACTGTGATTGGACGACTAGGTAAAAAGTGACTGAAAAAGCTGCGTTTTGCCCCCAAGTTGAACATTTTTCAATTCGCTCCAACAAGAATTAAACGCTCAGCGCCTCGTCACGCTTCTGGAGTTTTTACCATGTTGTAAATGTGCAGCGCTCCCGTTGCAATAAGCTGAAAAACGACGCTAGCCTCAAGAAGAAACGCTGCGGTGGACAACGAGTCATAAGAGATTTGCTTGCAGCTGTTTATTAATAAAGGAAATTCTGGAATGGCTGTATTTTCAGGTCTTTTTACTAACCCACAGTGCAAAATAGAAACAAACAGCTTTTAAAAATACACTTGTTGATAGATTATATTTATCACTTAACAAAATTCAAAGTGAGTGAACAGAAGAAAAATCTAAATTAAAACAGTATTTGGTGAGACCACCAACCTTTGCCTGTCCCCTCCTGCGTTTTGCCAACAGGTGAAATCCGTCCTGACTGCAGCTGAATTTTTAATTATTATGCATTAAATATTTTAAAAGTCTTACTGGTGCTAGATAAAAACATTAAAGTGGCTTTTATTGCTGCATGAACAGAAGCAAAGACAAACTAAATCAATCAACAAGGTTTTGTTTTCTTTCATTTAGATTTTATCTTGTTTACTTTCATTAAGAAGATTTTCTCTGTTTTCTGCATCAAGTCCCATCCTGAAACATGGAAGCTCTAAATATATAAAATTGTACCTGTGTATGAGAACAAGGCTCTCTGTGTTTGATGCATGTTGCTTCCTGAAATATAACCGTTGTGGTGCCGGCAGCCTGCAGGACAGGGAGAGATGATGTTGTTGATGTCAGCACAGGAAAAGTTCACACGTTGGCTTTTTTCTGCTGTTAAATTGATGGCGGCCATTATTGTGTCCCCGTTGTTGCTTTGTAGTAATTCACCTTTTTTTTGGTGTCAGGTGGTTTTTGGTGTTGTGTGTGTTTCTGTGTTCAGCTGCATTTGTTCAGTCCCAAGACGACGATCCATCACACAACAAACATGTTGTGTCCTGGTCACATGACAGCAGCTGAAATTACCAGAGAGGAGACACAGATAAAACACACAGTCGAGTTTCCTTCCCCTTGGAGGACATTACACTGACTTACATTCATTCCCTGCAGACTAACCCTAAATCAAGTCAGATTTATTTACAGTACAGCCCAATATCACAGATTTGCCTCCTGGGGGGATTCACACTCTGTCCAGCAGACGACACTCTCTGTCCTTAGACCCTCAGTTTGGAGAACCCTAACACCTAACAAAGTGTTTACCCTAAAACGTAATAAATCACGTTATAGTGTGCAGATGGGTCCCTTCCAAACTCAAAAAATTGGGGAAAACACAGGCGTAGTCAAAAAACAGTGGTGTGATTTTTATTCTGCCTCCAAGGTGCAAACAGTGAAAGTAGTGCGCATAAGGAAAACAAAACCGAGAACAAACAAGCCTTTGTAATAAAGTTACAGAAAGTTCTTCAGTAACTCAACTTCTCTCTCCACAACAATCCAGGGGCGAGTTCAGCGCAGACAAATCTTAGCAAAACGTTTTTTTTTTCCAACGGAAACGGTGGTCCCCTGAACACCCTGTTGTGAACGCAAGCGCGCTGCATTTTCCTGCCTTTTTAACGCCGTTGTGTTTACAAACTTCTTGCAGCTGATTGGGTAACACCTGAGACACGCCCACCAAACGGCAGCAAACATACCTCGAAGCCCGTTGCAGAACGTTGCGCAACGTTTCAAGGAAACTTGTCGTTCAATCAGGAAACGGTGCAAAATGTTTTGAGATTGAACTCGCCCCAGTTCACTAGTTGGAACCTCCTCCATAACTAAGCAATGCTGCGTTCCAGGCAACTCGGAGTAGCAGCTGAATGACGTCAGAAAACAATGTCGGCGTCCATAGAAGCTCACAGTGTAAATGTTAAACCATAAACTAAAAGGCAACAAAACGTATATTTGCATGTATTTAAATTAAAATAACACATACGGTCATATAGTAAAACCTGTTCTGACTACATTGATAAAGAAATGTCTCAATGTACATTTCAGCTTAAGACATCCAGAGTTTCCTGAAAACTTAAATCATCTGTGAGAGTTGACAAGCTCACAAGAATTTCTTTCACATTCAGGACGGTTGTAGGAGTCAGAAATAGAATAAAGCACACACACATACAGCTGACAGGAGGTGAGACACATCAGGGCAGACAGGAAACAAAGAATAACACAAACAACCAAAGCAGAAAATTTCAAAATAAAACAGGAAACAAGCAGAGATGCAGACCAAAGCCTGACATTAAGACCTTTCAGCTTAAACATTTTGAAAGCCTTGTTCTCACAACAACTGTCAGCACTGACGTTACTTTTGTTATTAACATCACATCACTTTGTGTTTGACGTTAAACGTTTCCATGAATTAGTTTGTTGGACAGAGGAGAGGCAGCGGAGTGCGTTTGTGTCTGTGTGTGAGCTACAGATAAAAGTAGAAACACCGTTTACTGACACCCTGGGAATTAATGACTGCTGTCAGTTAATTTGCCATAAATTAATTAACAGCGCAGAACAATCACCAAATTAATGAACGAACCGTGTCAGTCACAAACACGGTGACCTTCACGCAAGCAACAACGTCTGTTAAGTTACGTTCACAAACAGCAAACAGCAGCGCCGTTTGAAACGTTACACAGATTTATGGAGGCTCATTTCATCAAAAGGTGTTTCCACATTAAATGAGGTGAGTTCACCTGCAGCTGCTGCACGAACCTCTGACACTGTAAAAGGAACAAGACTTTATCCACAAACTACAAAATAGTGTTTTGGCTTTTTGCTGCTCTGAATGTCGAACATATTTCCATGTGGACGAGAACCACGGTTCTAATCGGGTTTTAGAAGAATCCCTGTTCTGGTGGAAACTGTGGTCTGTAAACACCTGAACCCTGGTTTCTGATCCTTCTCTGCCTTGTTCACAGGTTAATTCGTCAACCAGGTGCAGTACAGGCACAGTAGGTGATCAGATGAGAAGATTAAAGCTGCGTTCAGGACAACTGGGAACTCAGAAACGTCTGACCTCCAGCTAGAAAAAGTGCAGCTGAACACCACTCAGAGTCGGAGCTCCTACTAAATCCATCGACCTTCATGAAGAGGCAGCTGTCTGACGTCACACAACAACGGCAGCACACAAGGAAGCTCATGTTGTGACCATCAACTAAAAGTCAACAAGGTTTATTGCCTGTGTTTAATTAAAATATTACATAAAGTGTAACCTGCATAGTGTCGCCGATGTTGTTAGGTAGCGTGTTGCAGTAAACAATCTCTGAAAGTCGTCTTAGTTTTTCAGGAAAACATTAAAAATACAAAAAAACTGCTTTGCAGATTCCCAACAGATGCAGCCAGACAGGAACACAGTTAAAGAGTAACGTGTATTTTTCTCACTTGTTTTCATTAGAACAGCAAATTTCCTCTGGAAGGTTCTGACCACTGGCTTCTGACTGGAACGCAGCTTAAAACCAGCACAGAGCTAAAAGCAGATTTCATTCTCACCTGCTCAGGTAACTCAGTCCGTACAGAGATGTGATGCATCAAAGACACACCTGCAGGCAGAAAATCAGAAACCTGGATGTTCTGATCGTGTAAACAGAGAGAAGAGTACCAGGTTCCACAAGTTCTTTATGTAGCTGTGAATAAATCCACTTAGAAATCAGAGAAAGACGCTGCAGAACTGAAGTTTCCTTCGGTGTCACAGTAATCCAGTGATAGCTGTCTGCACATCCGTGTTTTTTAACAGTGCAGATTTAACAAAATGTAGCCGGAATAAACAACAGGACTCAGAGTTGTAGCTCAAAAGCATTGTGGGGAATGTATTTCTAAAACATAGAGCATGATTATCCCCAAACAGAAGCAAAACAAAGATTAACAACAACAGGAGTTAATGTTGGACTGCAGATTTATGTTTTGACATTAAGACTCAGTAAGACATGGTTCTTATATTCCTGAACGCTGACACTCTCCTCTGTCCCCTCATGCAGATGTTTATTCTGAAAACCTGAGGACAGACACTTTGTTTTGTCTGAGCGTTACAGGCTGCTGAACTGTCCTGTGGAATTTGAATCAACAGCTTTCGGGCTTGTTGCTCGAACAGTTGATGAACTGCAGGTCTGAAACGTGACAAATGTTCGACCTCGGCATTTCCAAAGAAAATGTTAACACATTCTGACTTCTTTACATCCCAAGGTCCCGTCGTACAAGATTTTAAAAGGCTGTCGTCCCGTCATTTCACATGTTAACACAGTTTGTTCGCTGCGTGTGAGGACATGAATACAGAATATGCACGCGCTCTGTGCATTTCTGTGCTCGTCTTTGTGCGTGTAGCCTCCGAACTCTCCGTACTGTAGCAGTCAAACGGAGGCCGATATATCTGCAGCGACAGGCCTTAAACAACAGGCGAGGAAGATAAGTGAGGTCGGCGTGAAATATGATTAAAGCGCAGCCTTTCCCTCGCCTTTGATTTAAAAGGAGCATGGCACAAACAACTCATCTCTTTCAGCCACCCACACACACACAAAGTCAGCCTCTTCAGGGGGAAAGCAAGGAAAATGCAAAAAGAGCAAAAGAGGAAGAAGAAGATGTAAAAAAGCCTCCTCAGCAGTCTGAGAGGAAGTTTGAGTTTGGCCATCTTGACAATGTCCCCAAAACTATGAGTCAGCTGTGAGCTCTGAATCACTGCGAGTCTTAACGGACAGAATGTGAAACTCCACCTGGCACTTAGACGAGCTCATCGTGTGGGTGGAGCAGCAGATCCACTGCTGTTAACACCTGGATGTCACCTCAGTTCCTGCTCCTGGAAACCACAGCTTTCAATAAAACGGAGATGGTGATGAACGGCCGGGTAACAGAAACTCTCAGCAGCTGTGTGATTTCAAAACGTCTGAGAGAATCTCAGTTCTGTCTGTTTGGCTACACCTGGATCCTGAACAGACAGCAGCACAGACAGCAGCACAGACAGCAGCACAGACAGCAGCACAGACAGACAGCAGCACAGAGAGCAGAAGCACAGACAGCATTACAGCAGCACAGACGACAGCAGCACAGACAGCATTACAGCAGCACAGACAGCAGCAGCACAGACAGCATTACAGCAGCACAGACGACAGCAGCACAGACAGCATTACAGCAGCACAGACAGCAGCATAGACAGCAGCAGCACAGACAGCAGCAGCAGAGACAGCAGCACAGAGAGCAGCACAGACAGACAGCAGCACAGACAGCATTATAGCAGCACAGACAGTAGCACAGACAGACAGCAGCACAGACAGCATTATAGCAGCACAGACAGCATTATAGCAGCACAGACAACAGCAGCACAGACAGCATTACAGCAGCACAGACAGCAGCAGCACAGACAGCAGCAGCACAGACGACAGCAGCACAGACAGCATTACAGCAGCACAGACAGCAGCATAGACAGCAGCAGCACAGACAGCAGCAGCAGAGACAGCAGCACAGAGAGCAGCACAGACAGACAGCAGCACAGACAGCATTATAGCAGCACAGACAGTAGCACAGACAGACAGCAGCACAGACAGCATTATAGCAGCACAGACAACAGCAGCACAGACAGCATTATAGCAGCAAAGACAGCAGCAGCACAGACAGCAGCAGCACAGACAGCATTATAGCAGCACAGACAGCATTACAGCAGCACAGACGACAGCAGCACAGGCAGCATTACAGTAGCACAGACAGCATTACAGCAGCACAGACAGCATTACAGCAGCACAGACAGCAGCAGCACAGACTGCAGCAGCACAGACAGCATTATAGCAGCACAGACAACAGCAGCACAGACAGCATTATAGCAGCAAAGACAGCAGCACAGACAGCATTACAGCAGCACAGACAGCAGCAGCACAGACAGCATTATAGCAGCACAGACAGCAGCAGCACAGACAGCATTATAGCAGCAAAGACTGCAGCAGCACAGACAGCATTATAGCAGCACAGACAGCATTATAGCAGCACAGACAGCAGCAGCACAGACAGCATTATAGCAGCACAGACAGCATTACAGCAGCACAGACAGCATTACAGCAGCAGAGACGACAGCAGCACAGGCAGCATTACAGTAGCACAGACAGCATTACAGCAGCACAGACAGCATTATAGCAGCACAGACAGCAGCAGCACAGACAGCATTATAGCAGCACAGACAGCATTACAGCAGCACAGACAGCATTACAGCAGCACAGACAGCATTACAGCAGCACAGACGACAGCAGCACAGGCAGCATTACAGTAGCACAGACAGCATTACAGCAGCACAGACAGCATTACAGCAGCACAGACAGCAGCAGCACAGACAGCAGCAGCACAGACTGCAGCAGCACAGACAGCATTATAGCAGCACAGACAACAGCAGCACAGACAGCATTATAGCAGCAAAGACAGCAGCACAGACAGCATTACAGCAGCACAGACAGCATTATAGCAGCACAGACAGCAGCAGCACAGACAGCATTATAGCAGCAAAGACTGCAGCAGCACAGACAGCAGCAGCACAGACAGCATTATAGCAGCACAGACAGCAGCAGCACAGACAGCAGCACAGACAGCAGCACAGACAGCAGCAGCACAGACAGCAGCAGCACAGACAGCAGCAGCACAGACTGCAGCAGCACAGACAGCAGCACAGACAGACAGCAGCACAGACAGACAGCAGCACAGACTGGGCCTGTTTCTTCTCTGGATGGAGTTTGTCTTGTTTTTTCTTGAGGCAGTTGGCAGATGATGAAGCAAAAAACGCCCCGAGCAATAAAATGGCCGCCCTCGCAAACATAACAAACTCTCTTCCAAATATTTACCTCTTTCCCTCCTGAGATTTTCCACCACCTCCCTTCACCATTTTGGACTCTAAATATTGGTGTTTACAGTAACTAAGCTGTTGTTTTTCTTCCTTCAGACATAAATTTCCTTCTGAACTCAAAGCACGGACACATTCAGTAAATATTTCATAGAGATTTCTTCCTCCTGCAGTTCTTAAAACTCTTCTCAAGCCCAGAGTCAGCAGAAAGAAGTCAGGTAAAGCCTTCTGCCAGAGACTGGATTCTGTTTCTTTACATTTTCCTTCTCACCTTCACAGCTTGTTAATAATCTCTTGTAGTAGTTTCACTTCAGCGCTGTGAACCAAAGAGCTGGGAGCTGCTCCTGAAGTTTTCCTCCAGGAGCTCACAACAGCTTTTAATTAATAGCTCAGGAGTGAAACGTAACAAATAAATAAGTTTAATATTAAACGTCCTACATTAGCCACCAGAGCTCAGCTGCAGTATAAATGATGCAGGTTTCTCCCTGTATGTCCTCATTTCTTTGTTTTTCCCCTTAGTCAGCAGGGCAGAAACTGGCCCTTTGTTATTTATCCGTATGTGAGCGACAGAAACAGCTGATCGTTGCAGACTTTACCAACTTCTGCAACTTTTGCCTTCCTGCCTGTTGGTGCATCAGGACGAAGGAACAGTTCTTCACTTCTAAGTTATTATAGATCCGAAGTTAGTTACTTCTTTAATAACTCAGCAGCTGTTGTTTGTTTGTTTCTTTGTCCTTGACACCTGGAGACGCCCCTCTGACTGTACGAACACTAACATTACTATATGAGTAATCACTATATAAGAGAATATATATTACTTCATTATTATGCTAATGATTATTATGGTCTATAACAAATAGTGTAATAGTATTAATGACAGAGTTACAAAAAGTTTTGAAATTAAACTCCATCATTTCTTTTTAAGATTTTAAAATATTATACTTGAGAACTTTAAACACAAAAACTTGCTTGTTAGTTGTGTTTCTTATTGTGTAACCACCGATCCCTTTGTGTCTTTTGTCCAAACTTATTCTGCACATTTTTATAATTGTGCACAGGTTATGCTGCACACATTTTATATATTAGAGCCCGACTGATCAGTCAGCTAATATGAGTTTCTTGCAGATCAATTGTATCCGTAACAGCTGATAAATTAAAATGAAAAACAAACGGAGAGACCGATCCTCCAGTCTTGTTATGAGTGTTGTTACATAGTTTGTCCACCAGAGGGCGCTCTGCAGCTCACCTGTTGGCAACATGTTTGGAACAAGCAGGAAGCTTCCAGTCAGAGAACTGATGCAAACGCGGAAGAACCTTAAACCTGCATTCTATCGAACAGCCAGCAGGGGGCGACTCTTCTGGTTGCAAAAAAGAAGTCCGGCTCCATTAGAAATAATGGGAAAATGTTTCTCCTTCTCAGCTGATTTATTCCCCCAGTAAACACTTTCCTGATGAGTTTATGGTCTCAGTCGCTAGTTTCAAGTCTTCTTCAACACAGCATGATGTTCATTTAGTAAATTATGGTCCCATTTAGAGGAACATGGACCAGGAAGCAGGGGAGGCTTCAGGGCGGGATTATCTGTGATTGACAAGTTGTTACCATGGCGACCTGTCAATCAGCCCAGAGCTGACTCGCACCCTCGGCGCTGTGTAAATTTAACCAGCGCCGTTGAAAAAGCTTATCAGGAGTCGGCTGTTCACTTTCTCTGGTGAGAACATTTAGTTTTCAGACTGTTGTTCTCTGGACAAACTTATCAGCCTGTTAAAATGACTGAGTTACAGCTGCACCTAGCTAAGCGAGCTAGCTAGGTCCACAGTTAGCTCCACCGTGTCATCCAAATATGGTCACGTCCGGTGCGGCTGGTTGGAAAAAATCATAATGGCGCCGCTCCGATGCTTCACAACGGCAGTCTACAAACCGATGGGTGACGTCACCATGACTACGTCCACTTCTTACAGTCTGTGGTTCCACAAATCCACCACAAAAGCAAACAGCTGACAGGATCTGCTGTACTTTTGTTCAAAGCACTGTTTTTATAACAATAAAATGTCAACATGTAACATAAATGTTTCTGAAAAGATAAAAAACAGATTATTATATCTGACTTTAAAATCTTCAAATATCTAAATGGGTATCAGTCTTAAAAACTCCATGTTGGCTGGACTCTCTTATATGAAGCAGAATATACTTTATTACTAAATATCTTATTACTGTTTAAAGCACGTCTGCGTCCTGAGAATGATCAAGGCTTAAGTGTGAAGAATAATTAAAAGAATAGAGTGGAGGAAGAGGAAGAGATGGTCATGAAGAAGAAGCACTGAGGGGCGGAGACTCAGAGCAGCGACCTCTGAGGATCTCAGGGTTAAAATGGAGGTTTCCATTCCAGCAGACAGACAGACTGCTGTCCCATCACCTGACGCCTCCCTCCCTCCTCACGTGTCCCTTTCTTCTCTTTGCTCCTCACATATGTTCAACCCTCTTTACTTTCTTTGTTGCTTCCCCCCTTCGCCTCCCCCTTCGTCTCCCCCTCCTCCCCTGCACTGTGGGGACATTCCCAGTGATCCGTGCAGATGATTGAGATTGATGTTTTGACGAAGGACGGAGACGCAGAAGGACCCGTTGGGGCAGCAGATCCGGGTCGATGCTCTGTTAGGAAGACGCTGATTGATGGTGTTTGACAAAAAGACAGCAGGCGGGTTTGTTGTCCAGCACGAGACAACAAACGCAGACAGCCGCCACACGCAGACCTGCTTTAAGTCGATACAGAACCAGCAGGACGTGTTGTCTTCTTCAAGACTCTATAATGTCTTCAATAAATCTGGACATCAGAACTACAAGTGAGCCGGAAATCACCGGGATCAGTGCAGGTCAGTGTTAGTTCGTTATGCATAACGCTTCAGGGCTTCCACCAGTGTGTTACAACCTGATGCCAACGGGTCGGTTTAATGTTTGTGTGGGAACAGTGACATGAAGGAGTCATTTACTGACCTGCATCACTGGTTTGACGTCTTCTGACAGACAGAAGCTGGTCTGATGTTCCTCTGTTCTGGTTTATGTTCTCCAGCAGCGAGAACGTCCTCTGCTCTCGGCTGCAGCTCGAGTCAAACCATCGCCACGCACCGATCTGCACGAGTGCTGAGCTCTCACTGCACTTCCTCCTCTGTCCTTCTGCCAACATAAAGTTTAGATAATTACAAAAAACGATGTGAATCTTGGATGGGTCTACATCTCTTTTTTGTTTCTCTGTGATCATCTTGCCATCCAAAAACCTGAAACAACAAGAGAACCTTTTTAAGATTCATGAACCAGATCATGAACACAAAGCAAAGGCTGTAACATGCAAACTGTGACCGGCTGAGACTGCACAGACCGAAACCACAAAGCCAAAGGAAAACCAAGCTCAGACCATCATCATCTTATAATCTCACAATGAGCCGCCACAGCTCTGAAGCCAACACACAACAACATCTCCAGAGGCTGCGCCATTTTCATTATTAATGCCCACCTTTGTCATTCAGCTACATTAAAGTCTCATTTCATCTTAGGCCGCCATGTTGGGGGACGCTGCCAGCTCACATCAGGAGGTGCAGCCGACTTGGAGTTAAAGATGAGTTCATTGTAATCCAATGAATCTGCCAGCTCATGTCAAAGTGACAGTAAAGTCAAGTAGTCTGGACGAGTTGTCTCTCCACGCCGCGTAGATGTCTTTAAAGTCTGGCAGCGATCCCCAGGAGGGAAGTTATATTCGGAAGATATCTTGGGGCAACTGTCGAGAAAGAACAGATGACATGTCCTAATTTTACTTCCTGTTCCAGCTGCTCAGTGAAACACAGAGTGGGCCTTTGACAGTGCAGCCCGTCCTCAGTCCTCAAATACCTACGTTATGTCACGTCCTTCGGCGCCAGGTACCAACACAGTGTTTTGCATCATAGGTTAAAAGTGGGCCTAGTATAAAAAGAAAAGTTAGAGGAAGGAGGTGGTTATGGTGGACAGGTGGGTCACACACCCGACTTCCACCCAGGAGACCGCTGTTCGTTTCTTGTGTGAAACAAAGATTCTTTTTAGATAAGTTACGCATGTTATTTTAACCCAAACCACGAAACCTAAACAAGTAGTTTTGGTGCCTAAAGAAACCAAATTGCAACGTTGACCACTGGTTTTATTTTGAAAGTCTAACCTGACCTTGCATATTTATTCGTTGATTGTGCAAAAATGACGCTTAAGGTTACCCAGGGCGTCAAAAAGCGTCCGCTTGGTCCAGAATGGTTGGACGGTGACACACTGGTGGTGAAGCTGAGTTTGCACATGTTGGTTGCATGATGTTTGTCCCCCCCCCCCCCCGTTGTTTCCATCCATTGTCAACCGTTTATCTTGCGTACAGGGTCGCGGGGGCTGGAGCCAATCCCAGCTTACCCCTGTTGTTTTATTTATTAGGGCCCGAGCACGAACCGTGCGAGGAGTTATATGGGAGTAAGCACATTAGAACGCAACAAGGCTGCGTTGGCATGTAGGAGAATTCGCGGTAGACACACGTATGATGTTATTGGTGCAGAAATCAAAAACATTCACTCTTCATACGGACTGCTCAACAAAGCAGTTGCAACAGTGACTGATAATGGATCCGACTTTGTCAAGACTTTTAATGTTTATCAGCCTGTCAGAGTCCGATGCTGAGACGGAGGAGGGGGAGTCCACCCCCACAAATGATGTCACTTTTTTAGTTGTGTCAAAAATCCTCTCAGCTGAGGATGAAAGTGAAAGCCAGCTGTCTCTTCCCCCGCACCATTCAATTCAATTTGTGACTACATGTGGTGTTATACACTTGTTTTGTTTTGTAAAACCAAACCTTGCTGCTCTAATGCTGCGAACAACAGGTTCAATGTTGATAAAACATGTTAGAAGGAATTTAATAGTTACATTTATGAA
>JALXJV020000028.1:243810-294499 GCA_024633595.2 Lepomis macrochirus | reverse complement strand
TGTATAATAAAAATAATATAAGAGTTGTGAATTGAATTGTTTTTAGCCTATTTTTTTAAGCATTGTTTTTCTTTCTATACTTTCTCTTGAGTGTTTGAACTTGACAAGAATGAATCTGCATAACAGACCAGGCTAGGATCCTGGACTCATAACCACAATGGTACCCGATAGTTCCTTTAACTCACCTAACTGATGAGCACAGCAAACAAGCCCCTGGGTGCACTGACAATACTTAAAGCAACCCCCCTGGTACCTGCCTAACTCAACACTGAAACCTAAGTGTCTTCTGAGACGTGCTGGGCTCGCGGCCTCTTTAAAAGCACAACTTCAGTGAACCTCAGCCATTTGGCCAAGGACCTGAAATGCTTGCCCCCACCGGAGAAACATGTCTCCACCCAGAGTTATCTCGAAAATAAAAAAGGCAAAAAAACAAATGAGTGCACCGGTGGAAGGACAGATTACTCTGCCCAGCTGGCACACTCCCTAACTTACCAGGGAGATCACTAATATTACAGGTCAACAGCACTCAGACACCATGAGGTGGTGGTCTACTCAGTGCACAGCTTCGCTGGCTTCCGTCACACTCGCACCCCTAAACCTCACTCCCATCTGGGTCACAACAACAATGTTACCAGCTGCTCTTGAGTATGTACTTCACAGCTCTGAATGAAATCTGTGACCTCGGGTACGGGAGGTGAGGACACGCTGACGAGGAGGCAACAACCCATGGGCTCTAGCATTGGTCGCCAGTGAATCTCTTAAGGTGTCGGGGAGTGAGGTCTACTTACAGCACAGCTTTGCTGGCCTCCGTCACACTCACCCCCTAAACCTCACTCTCATCCAGGTCACGGCACCAATGTAACCAGCTGCTTCCGAGAACGTCCTGCAGTCCTGACTGAACCGGTGACCTCTGATACGGGAGGCAGACACGCTGACGAGGAGGCTAAAACCCATGGGCACTGGCCTTGGTCCCCAGTGCGTGTCGGGGAGTGAGGTCTACTCGCTGCACAGCTTCGCTGGCTTCTGTCACACAATGACATTTGCTGAAATGTTCTGTACGCATTCACTTCTTGTCTTCCAAACACTCAAAGTTGTTGCCCACGATTAGTCTGGGCGTACACAGCTGAAGCAGCATGAGAATGGCTTCAGAACACATCTGAAGAACCGGGCAACACGGCTCCTCTTTTTTCGTGTCCCCAGGTGTCTGTTTAGAGTTTCAATGATGTCATTGGAGGTCATTATCAGCGATCCTGCCTCTTTCTTCTTGCACAGATCGTGTTGCACGGCCCTCAGTGTTTCTGTAACAGGTGACCTGCCATCAAAGGTAGTGCCTACTTTTGCTGCCCAAAGCATGTCTGCCAATATAGTGGTAAGGGTTTTGACATCATTAGTAGACAGATTAAGATCTAATATTGGGTTAATATGCAGGATCCACCCATACACAATATAGTGGCATTTAAGTTTTTGTGCTTTTGTCTGAGAAGCAGCTATTTCATCTTTTTTAGTCACAGCTGGATCATCAGGGGTCGCAGCTTCCTGGGAGACGATCTTGGTAACGCTGGTAGTTGCGTTTGTCTGAGAATCAGCTTTTTCATCTTTTTTAGTCATAGCTGGATCATCAGGCGTCGCAGCTTCCTGGGAGACGATCTTGGTAACGCTGGTAGTTGCGTTTGTCTGACAAGCAGCTATTTCATCTTTTTTAGTCGTAGCTGGATCATCAGGGGTTGCAGCTTCCTGGGAGACGATCTTGGTAACGCTGGTAGTTGCTTTTGTCTGACAAGCAGCTATTTCATCTTTTTTAGTCATAGCTGGATCATCAGGGGTCGCAGCTTCCTGGGAGACGATCTTGGTAACGCTGGTAGTTGCGTTTGTCTGACAAGCAGCTATTTCATCTTTTTTAGTCGTAGCTGGATCATCAGGGGTTGCAGCTTCCTGGGAGACGATCTTGGTAACGCTGGTAGTTGCGTTTGTCTGACAAGCAGCTATTTCATCTTTTTTAGTCGTAGCTGGATCATCAGGGGTCGCAGCTTCCTGGGAGACGATCTTGGTAACGCTGGTGGTTGCTGTTGTCTGAGAAGCAGCTATTTCATCTTTTTTAGTCATAGCTGGATCATCAGGGGTCGCAGCTTCCTGGGAGACGATCTTGGTAACGCTGGTAGTTGCTGTTGTCTGAGAAGCACTTTCATCAGCTTCAGCTGCTTTGACTGCATCTTTGGAGGGGCTGGGCTTATTCAGATTGTGTGTCTCATCAGCCATATTCCCCTCTCTGCTCATCACGACGTCGGTGGGTGTAACCACAAGGTTTTCCCCAGATGATACCTTTTCCTGTCCGTCCTCTTTCAGGTCAGTATAGGTGTAACACTTTACTTCCTCAAACACCTTCTGGTCCTCCAATTTTCGTTTTGGTCTTTGGTGACCAGTCATGTTGGAAGTTGTGGTCGGCGTAGAGAGAATTTTTTTACACATCTGAATAACATTGAAGACGTCTCTAACCATTAAGTGTAATGTCTGTTCTTTCATGACAGAGTTTAGCCCAGGCTGTTTGCCAAGGTCTCTCCCAGAACCTCTGAGCTCCGCAGATATCCTCAAGTTTATTTCACTCACCACGATGATTGTTAGATTTTTGGCGTAAGGGCTGTCACATACCTTAATGGCATCTTTAATACCCATCACGTCTATAATAATCAGGGGAACGATCTCACCCAGTTCTTTCGGTATTTTGACGCTCCCCCCGATGGCATTAGAAACAGAAGCCTCAGTCTTCTGAGCCAGGCTTTGTAGGAGTTCCTTATAAACATGTACAGACATGGCGTTCATAATCTTCACACACATGTTTTGTAGGGTCTTCTTTGTGGCCTTTTTTAATGCCCTCGAATGGCACCGTGGTACAGTCCTTCGACGCCAGCTTGACCAGGTGAGACTGGACAATTGGACGAAGCAGCTCCTTTATGGGCTGATGCATGATGCTATGACTGGTTATAGGCATGTTATCCGCTTATCTCTAGAATTAGAAAGCTATACAAAGAAGCTATAGAAAGATAAACAGCTAAATTTTGAGGCGCTACTGCTTATTAGTGCAAACCACAGAGAAACTAGAAACAGTTAAAACAAACAAAAGGCAATAAATAAAATTGCTCTATGAGAAGCACTTTGCTGAGTAGCACTGCGCCTAATATTAAAAGGTTCAGCAGAATCTGTTAAGTGTTCTTCACGTTTGTGGAATTAACAGTTCTGATTCCCTGTGAAAGAAACCTTTCTTGTTAGTCCAACTCTTGATGCACCTGTACCGTCTACCAGAGGGCAGGCGATTGAACAGGTGTTGACCAAGATAGGAGCGAATTATATTCACCACGGAGGTAAGACGGTAGTCGATATCAGTGCTGTCGTGTTGGCAGGAAGAGATCGTCTGAGAAAAAACGCAACTGAACCAACGCTTGGGTCTTATATCCACAAACCTTTGATGATGTCATGACATTCTAAACATCAAAGGAGAAAAAAAAGAATTTAAAAGAAAACATTCTACCTTTGAACTTCCTCACAATTTTTTAAACAATCGCAAGTCAAGTTTTCTGTAATTTTGAGTTCTTTTCTGACTTTCTATTGATTGTTTATGGGATGGAATGTTTGTGCCTAGACTGGCAGAACTAAAAACATAAGCAAGTCCATATTAGTGTAAAGTAAATCACAATTAACATATTTATTATTGCTTCTAAGACCCTTTTTAGGCTCTTATTAGAAACTTGTTTCCGCCGATGCATTGGTAAAACGGCTGTCAGTAAAATGCATGTTGCAGTCTGTATATAAGGCGGTGGCAGGTAAAAGTGCGATGCGTTTTCTGTCATCTGTCCTCCAACACCGCACGCACAAATGCCATAATGAACACACCTGCTGTAAATTCTAAGTAAATTACATGATATATTGGTTAACTAGCTCAAAACGGTGTTATCGGTTTGATGCTCTCACTTAGCGAGGCGTGACAGTGCGCCTGTGCAAGCTTGGGAGAATGACGTATAACTTATGGAATAACTATGGACATTCGTCAGAACCCCGTTTTAACAACTAAGCAACTTTTGAAACTTTGAGCACAAAATTAAGCTTTTTGTCAAAAAATATTTGGCGAACTATGTGGGTAATGAACACTGTAAGGAAGTGACTCAGAAAAATATGTAATATAGAAATGTCAAAATACACTAGAGGGGGGCTTTAACGATAAAATGTCCTTTAATGTCGTTAGCATTAAATTTAGCTAATGTTAGGCCTCACAATGTGACTGTAAACATTAAAGCTTTAAATATATTTAAAGGACAGAAACATCAATTGGTAGCTAGCGAACTAGTTAAATAAAATAATTTACTTGTTACAAAATGCCATTTAAAGAAAGAAATTGAAGTAATGTGAACTTTTTTCTTAATGGTAATTTTAACTTTAATTTTAAAAGAAACACCCCAAATTCACCACAAGTGACAATATTTTGAACATCAACATAACATAACGTACTTTAGTAATTAGCTAAACACCGTCTCTCATTGATCTTTGTTATGATCTGTGGAAAAAAAAATAAAACGCCACATTATGTTGCCATAGCAAAGCACAAAGCCTTCACTTGACTTCACTTAACATAAATACTTGTTTTTATAAAAATATAAAATAACGATAAAGACTATAAAATGTATTGACCTGACATATTTTACTGTTAACACTGTATTGACAAAACTTACAATTTATAATCTCCATTTTTTTATATAAATGTAACTATTAAATTCTTTCTAACATGTTTTATCAACATTGAACCTGTTGTTCGCAGCATTAGAGCAGCAAGGTTTGGTTTTACAAAACAAAACAAGTGTATAACACCACATGTAGTCACAAATTGAATTGAATGGTGCGGGGGAAGAGACAGCTGGCTTTCACTTTCATCCTCAGCTGAGAGGATTTTTGACACAACTAAAAAAGTGACATCATTTGTGGGGGTGGACTCCCCCTCCTCCGTCTCAGCATCGGACTCTGACAGGCTGATGAACATTAAGTCTTGACAAAGTCGGATCCATTATCAGTCACTGTTGCAACTGCTTTGTTGAGCAGTCCATATGAAGAGTGAATGTTTTGATTTCTGCACCAATAACATCATACGTGTGTCTACCGCGAATTCTCCTACATGCCAACGCAGCCTTGTTGCGTTCTAATGTGCTTACTCCCATATAACTCCTCGCACGGTTCGTGCTCGGGCCCTAATAAATAAAACAACAGGGGTAAGCTGGGATTGGCTCCAGCCCCGCGACCCTATGCATCAAGATAAACAGTTGACACAATGGATGGAAACAACGGGGGGGACAAACATCATGCAACCAACACGTGCAAGCTCAACTTCACCACCAGTGTGTCACCGTCCAACCATTCTGGACCAAGCGGACGCTTTTTGACGCCCTGGGTAACCTTAAGCGTCATTTTTGCACAATCAACGAATAAATATGCAAGGTCAGGTTAGACTTTCAAAATAAAACCAGTGGTCAACGTTGCAATTTGGTTTCTTTAGGCACCAAAACTACTTGTTTAGGTTTCGTGGTTTGGGTTAAAATAACATGCGTAACTTATCTAAAAAGAATCTTTGTTTCACACAGGAAACGAACAGCGGTCTGCTGGGTGGAAGTCGGGTGTGTGACCCACCTGTCCACCATAACCACCTCCTTCCTCTAACTTTTCTTTTTTATACTAGGCCCACTTTTAACCTATGACGCAAAACACTGTGTTGGTACCTGGCCGAAGGGCGTGACATAACGTAGGTATTTGAGGACTGAGGACGGGCTGCACTGTCAAAGGGCCACTCTGTGTTTCACTGAGCAGCTGGAACAGGAAGTAAAATCAGGACATGTCATCTGTTCTTTCTCGACAGTTGCCCCAAGATATCTTCCGAATATAACTTCCCTCCTGGGGATCGCTGCCAGACTTTAAAAGACATCTCGCAGCGTGGAGAGACAACTCGTCCAGACTACTTGACTTTACTGTCACTTTGACATGAGCTGGCAGATTCATTGGATTACAATGAACTCATCTTCAACTCCAAGTCGGCTGCACCTCCTGATGTAAGCTGGCAGCGTCCCCAACATGGCGACCTAAGATGAAATGAGACTTTAATGTGCGCTGAATGACAAAGGTGGGCATTAATAATGAAAATGACGCAGCCTCTGGAGATGTTGTTGTGTGTTGGCTTCAGAGCTGTGACGCTCATTGTGAGATTATAAGATGATGATGGTCTGAGCTTGGTTTTCCTTTGGCTTTGTGGTTTCGGTCTGTGCAGTCTCAGCCGGTCACAGTTTGCATGTTACAGCCTTTGCTTGTGTTCATGATCTGGTTCATGAACCTTAAAAAGGTTCTCTTGTTGTTTCAGGTTTTTGGATGGCAAGATGATCACAGAGAAACAAAAGAGATGTAGACCCATCCAAGATCCAAACCTGTTTTCTCCTCCTCATTCATTAACTGTGGGAAAGAAACCCTGAATGACAGTTTCCACTTCTTCTTCTTTGAGTCAGGAGCCGTGGAACAAGTTCAATGTGAAGGTCATCACACTGCAGTCTGTTCTGTTCTGTCTGAGCTGAAACTTTTTTTTATTAATTTATTTATTGATTTATTAATCTGATTTCTGAACTGAAGGTAACTGAATTATCCGGCACTGACTGCCCACAGCTGCGTGAGCTAACCTGCAATTCTTGAACATAATTGTCATGTAAGAATCAAGATTCACATCGTTTTTTTGTAATTATCTAAACTTTATGTTGGCAGAAGGACAGAGGAGGAAGTGCAGTGAGACCTCAGCACTCGTGACAGATCGGTGCGTGGCGATGGTTTGACTCGAGCTGCAGCCGAGAGCAGAGGACGTTCTCGCTGCTGGAGAACATAAACCAGAACAGAGGAACATCAGACCAGCTTCTGTCTGTCAGAAGACGTCAAACCAGTGATGCAGGTCAGTAAATGACTCCTTCATGTCACTGTTCCCACACAAACATTAAACCGACCCGTTGGCATCAGGTTGTAACACACTGGTGGAAGCCCTGAAGCGTTATGCATAACGAACTAAGACTGACCTGCACTGATCCTGGTGATTTCCGGCTCACTTGTAGTTCTGATGTCCAGATTTATTGAAGACATTATAGAGTCTTGAAGAAGACAACACGTCCTGCTGGTTCTGTCTCGACTTAAAGCAGGTCTGCGTGTGGCGGCTGTCTGCGTTTGTTGTCTCGTGCTGGACAACAAACCCGCCTGCTGTCTTTTTGTCAAACACCATCAATCAGCGTCTGCCTAACAGAGCATCGACCCGGATCTGCTGCCCCAACGGGTCCTTCTGCGTCTCCGTCCTTCGGCAAAACATCAATCTCAATCATCTGCACCGGATCACTGGGAATGTCCCCACAGGGCAGGGGGAGGAGGGGGAGGCGAAGGGGGGAAGCAACAAAGAAAGTAAAGAGGGTTGAACATATGTGAGGAGCAAAGAGAGGAAAGGGACACGTGAGGAGGGAGGGAGGGAGGCGTCAGGTGATGGGACAGCAGTCTGTCTGTCTGCTGGAATGGAAACCTCCATTTTAACCCTGAGATCCTCAGAGGTCGCTGCTCTGAGTCTCCGCCCCTCAGTGCTTCTTCTTCATGACCGTCTCTTCCTCTTCCTCCACTCTATTCTTTTAATTATTCTTCACACTTAAGCCTTGATCATTCTCAGGACGCAGACGTGCTTTAAACAGTAATAAGATATTTAGTAATAAAGTATATTCTGCTTCATATAAGAGTCCAGCCAACATGGAGTTTTTAAGACTGATACCCATTTAGATATTTGAAGATTTTAAAGTCAGATATAATAATCTGTTTTTATCTTTTCAGAAACATTTATGTTACATGTTGACATTTTATTGTTATAAAAACAGTGCTTTGAACAAAAGTACAGCAGATCCTGTCAGCTGTTTGCTTTGTGGTGGATTTGTGGAACCACAGACTGTAAGAAGTGGACGTAGTCATGGTGACGTCACCCATCGGTTTGTAGACTGCCGTTGTGAAGCATCGGAGCGGCGCCATTATGATTTTTTCCAACCAGCCGCACCGGACGTGACCATATTTGGACGACACGGTGGAGCTAAATGTGGACCTAGCTAGCTAGCTTAGCTAGGTGCAGCTGTAACTCAGGTTAACTGTCATTTTAACAGGCTGATAAGTTTGTCCAGAGAACAACAGTCTGAAAACTAAATGTTCTCACCAGAGAAAGTGAACAGCCGACTCCTGATAAGCTTTTTCAACAGCGCCGAGGGTGCGAGTCAGCTCTGGGCTGATTGACAGGTCGCCATGGTAACAACTTGTCAATCACAGATAATCCCGCCCTGAAGCCTCCCCTGCTTCCTGGTCTATGTTCCTCTAAATGGGACCATAATTTACTAAATGAACATCATGCTGTGTTGAAGAAGACTTGAAACTAGCGACTGAGACCATAAACTCATCAGGAAAGTGTTTACTGGGGTAATTATTCAGCTGAGAAGGAGAAACATTTTCCCATTATTTCTAATGGAGCCGGACTTCTTTTTGCAACCAGAAGAGTCGCCCCCTGCTGGCTGTTCGATAGAATGCAGGTTTAAGGTTCTTCCGCGTTTGCATCAGTTCTCTGACTGGAAGCTTCCTGCTTGTTCCAAACATGTTGCCAACAGGTGAGCTGCAGAGCGCCCTCTGGTGGACAAACTATGTAACAACACTCATAACAAGACTGGAGGATCGGTCTCTCCGTTTGTTTTTCATTTTAATTTATCAGCTGTTACTGATACAATTGATCTGCAAGAAACTCATATTAGCTGACTGATCAGTCGGGCTCTAATATATAAAATGTGTGCAGCATAACTTGTGCACAATTATAAAAATGTGCAGAATAAGTTTGGACAAAAGACACAAAGGGATCGGTGGTTACACAATAAGAAACAACTAACAAGCAAGTTTTTGTGTTTAAAGTTCTCAAGTATAATATTTTAAAATCTTAAAAAGAAATGGAGTTTAATTTCAAAACTTTTGTAACTCCGTTATTAATACAGTGCTATCAAATATATATGTACAATAAAATGAAACACTATTACACTATTTGTTATAGACCATAATAATCATTAGTATAATAATGAAGTAACTCATATTCTCTTATACAGTGATTACTCACATATAGTAATGTTAGTGTTCGTACAGTCAGAGGGGCGTCTCCAGGTGTCAAGGACAAAGAAACAAACAAACAACAGCTGCTGAGTTATTAAAGAAGTAACTAACTTCAGATCTATAATAACTTAGAAGTGAAGAACTGTTCCTTCGTCCTGATGCACCAACAGGCAGGAAGGCAAAAAGTTGCAGAAGTTGGTAAAGTCTGCAACGATCAGCTGTTTCTGTCGCTCACATACGGATAAATAACAAAGGGCCAGTTTCTGCCCTGCTGACTAAGGGGAAAAACAAAGAAATGAGGACATACAGGGAGAAACCTGCATCATTTATACTGCAGCTGAGCTCTGGTGGCTAATGTAGGACGTTTAATATTAAACTTATTTATTTGTTACGTTTCACTCCTGAGCTATTAATTAAAAGCTGCTGTGAGCTCCTGGAGGAAAACTTCAGGAGCAGCTCCCAGCTCTTTGGTTCACAGCTGAAGTGAAACTACTACAAGAGATTATTAACAAGCTGTGAAGGTGAGAAGGAAAATGTAAAGAAACAGAATCCAGTCTCTGGCAGAAGGCTTTACCTGACTTCTTTCTGCTGACTCTGGGCTTGAGAAGAGTTTTAAGAACTGCAGGAGGAAGAAATCTCTATGAAATATTTACTGAATGTGTCCGTGCTTTGAGTTCAGAAGGAAATTTATGTCTGAAGGAAGAAAAACAACAGCTTAGTTACTGTAAACACCAATATTTAGAGTCCAAAATGGTGAAGTGAGGTGGTGGAAAATCTCAGGAGGGAAAGAGGTAAATATTTGGAAGAGAGTTTGTTATGTTTGCGAGGGCGGCCATTTTATTGCTCGGGGCGTTTTATATTTTGCTTCATCATCTGCGAACTGCCTCAAGAAAAAACAAGACAAACTCCATCCAGAGAAGAAACAGGCCCAGTCTGTGCTGCTGCTGTCTGTGCTGCTGCTGTCTGTGCTGCTGTCTGTGCTGCAGTCTGTGCTGCAGTCTGTGCTGCAGTCTGTGCTGCAGTCTGTGCTGCTGCTGTCTGTGCTGCTGCAGTCTGTGCTGCTGCTGCTGTCTGTGCTGCTGCAGTCTGTGCTGCTGCTGCTGTCTGTGCTGCTGCTGTCTGTGCTGCTGTCTGTGCTGCTGCTGTCTGTGCTGCTGTCTGTGCTGCTGTCTGTGCTGCTGCTGTCTGTGCTGCTGTCTGTGCTGCTGCTGTCTGTGCTGCTGTAATGCTGTCTGTGCTGCTGCAATGCTGTCTGTGCTGCTGCTGTCTGTGCTGCTGCTGCTGTCTGTGCTGCTGCAGTCTGTTCAGGATCCAGGTGCAGCCAAACAGACAGAACTGAGATTCTCTCAGACGTTTTGAAATCACACAGCTGTTGAGAGTTTCTGTTACCCGGCCGTTCATCACCATCTCCGTTTTATTGAAAGCTGTGGTTTCCAGGAGCAGGAACTGAGGTGACATCCAGGTGTTAACAGCAGTGGATCTGCTGCTCCACCCACACGATGAGCTTGTCTAAGTGCCAGGTGGAGTTTCACATTCTGTCCGTTAAGACTCGCAGTGATTCAGAGCTCACAGCTGACTCATAGTTTTGGGGACATTGTCAAGATGGCCAAACTCAAACTTCCTCTCAGACTGCTGAGGAGGCTTTTTTACATCTTCTTCTTCCTCTTTTGCTCTTTTTGCATTTTCCTTGCTTTCCCCCTGAAGAGGCTGACTTTGTGTGTGTGTGGGTGGCTGAAAGAGATGAGTTGTTTGTGCCATGCTCCTTTTAAATCAAAGGCGAGGGAAAGGCTGCGCTTTAATCATATTTCACGCCGACCTCACTTATCTTCCTCGCCTGTTGTTTAAGGCCTGTCGCTGCAGATATATCGGCCTCCGTTTGACTGCTACAGTACGGAGAGTTCGGAGGCTACGCGCACAAAGACGAGCACAGAAATGCACAGAGCGCGTGCATATTCTGTATTCATGTCCTCACACACAGCGAACAAACTGTGTTAACATGTGAAATGACGGGACGACAGCCTTTTAAAATCTTGTACGACGGGACCTTGGGATGTAAAGAAGTCAGAATGTGTTAACATTTTCTTTGGAAATGCCGAGGTCGAACATTTGTCACGTTTCAGACCTGCAGTTCATCAACGGTTCGAGCAACAAGCCCGAAAGCTGTTGATTCAAATTCCACAGGACAGTTCAGCAGCCTGTAACGCTCAGACAAAACAAACTGTCTGTCCTCAGGTTTTCAGAATAAACATCTGCATGAGGGGACAGAGGAGAGTGTCAGCGTTCAGGAATATAAGAACCATGTCTTACTGAGTCTTAATGTCAAAACATAAATCTGCAGTCCAACATTAACTCCTGTTGTTGTTAATCTGTGTTTTACTTCTGTTTGGGGATAATCATGCTCTATGTTTTAGAAATACATTTCCCACAATGCTTTGGAGCTACTACTCTGAGTCCTGTTGTTTATTCCGGCTACATTTAGTTAAATCTGCTCTGTTAAAAAACATGTGCAGACAACTATCACTGGATTACTGTGACACCGAAGGAAACTTCAGTTCTGCAGCGTCTTTCTCTGATTTCTAAGTGGATTTATTCACAGCTACATAAAGAACTTGTGGAACCTGGTACTCTTCTCTCTGTTTACACGATCAGAACATCCAGGTTTCTGATTTTCTGCCTGCAGGTGTGTCTTTGATGCATCACATCTCTGTACGGACTGAGTTACCTGAGCAGGTGAGAATGAAATCTGCTTTTAGCTCTGTGCTGGTTTTAAGCTGCGTTCCAGTCAGAAGCCAGTGGTCAGAACCTTCCAGAGGAAATTTGCTGTTCTAATGAAAACAAGTGAGAAAAATACACGTTACTCTTTAACTGTGTTTCTGTCTGGCTGCATCTGTTGGGAATCTGCAAAGCAGTTTTTGGTATTTTTAATGTTTTCCTGAAAAACTAAGACGACTTTCAGAGATTGTTTACTGCAACACGCTGCCTAACAACATCGGCGACACTGTGCAGGTTTCACTTTATGTAATATTTTAATTAAACACAGGCAATAAACCTTGTTGACTTTTAGTTGATGGTCACAACATGAGCTTCCATGTGTGCTGCCATTGTTGTGTGACGTCAGACAGCTGCCTCTTCATGAAGGTCGATGGATTTAGTTGGAGCTCCGACTCTGAGTGGTGTTCAGCTGCACTTTTTCTAGCTGGAGGTCAGACGTTTCTGAGTTCCGAGTTGTCCTGAACGCAGCTTTAATCTTCTCATCTGATCACCTACTGTGCCTGTACTGCACCTGGGTGACGAATTAACCTGTGAACAAGGCAGAGAAGGATCAGAAACCAGGGTTCAGGTGTTTACAGACCACAGTTTCCACCAGAACAGGGATTCTTCTAGAACCAGATTAGAACCGTGGTTCTCGTCCACGTGGAAATATGTTCGACATTCAGAGCAGCAAAAAGCCAAAACACTATTTTGTAGTTTGTGGATAAAGTCTTGTTCCTTTTACAGTGTCAGAGGTTCGTGCAGCAGCTGCAGGTGAACTCACCTCATTTAATGTGGAAACACCTTTTGATGAAATGAGCCTCCATAAATCTGTGTAACGTTTCAAACGGCGCTGCTGTTTGCTGTTTGTGAACGTTACTTAACAGACGTTGTTGCTTGCGTGAAGGTCACCGTGTTTGTGACTGACACGGTTCGTTCATTAATTTGGTGATTGTTCTGCGCTGTTAATTAATTTATGGCAAATTAACTGACAGCAGTAATTAATTCCCAGGGTGTCAGTAAACGGTGTTTCTACTTTTATCTGTAGCTCACACACAGACACAAACGCACTCCGCTGCCTCTCCTCTGTCCAACAAACTAATTCATGGAAACGTTTAACGTCAAATACAAAGTGATGTGATGTTAATAACAAAAGTAACGTCAGTGCTGACAGTTGTTGTGAGAACAAGGCTTTCGAAATGTTTAAGCTGAAAGGTCTTAATGTCAGGCTTTGGTCTGCATCGCTGCTTGTTTCCTGTTTTATTTTGAAATTTTCTGCTTCGGTTGTTTGTGTCATTCTTTGTTTCCTGTCTGCCCTGATGTGTCTCACCTCCTGTCAGCTGTATGTGTGTGTGCTTTATTCTGTAGGTTAACTCTTTGTTTTCTCTAATGAATCCAGAAGGATCATCCTGCAGAGTCAGTTTCTGCTAACTGATCCGTAACCTGTTCCTGCCTGAGCACACGGCCTTTTCTGACTCCTACAACCATCCTGACTGTGAAAGAAATTCTTGTGAGCTTGTCAACTCTCACAGATGATTTAAGTTTTCAGGAAACTCTGGATGTCTTAAGCTGAAATATACATTGAGACATTTCTTTATCAATGTAATCAGAACAGGTTTCACTATATGATCGTATGTATTATTTTAATTTAAATACATGCAAATATACGTTTCGTTGCCTTTTAGTTTATGGTTTAACATTTACACTGTGTGCTTCTATGGACGCCGACATTGTTTTCTGACGTCATTCAGCTGCTACTCCGAGTTGCCTGGAACGCAGCATTGCTTAGTTATGGAGGAGGTTCCAACTAGTGAACTGGGGCGAGTTCAATCTCAAAACGTTTTGCACCGGTTTGCACAGTTTTCTGATTGAACGACAAGTTTCCTTGAAACGTTGCGCAACGTTCTGCAACGGGCTTCGAGGTATGTTTGCTGCCGTTTGGTGGGCGTGTCTCAGGTGTTACCCAATCAGCTGCAAGAAGTTTGTAAACACAACGGCGTTAAAAAGGCAGGAAAATGCAGCGCGCTTGCGTTCACAACAGGGTGTTCAGGGGACCACCGTTTCCGTTGGAAAAAAAAACGTTTTGCTAAGATTTGTCTGCGCTGAACTCGCCCCTGGATTGTTGTGGAGAGAGAAGTTGAGTTACTGAAGAACTTTCTGTAACTTTATTACAAAGGCTTGTTTGTTCTCGGCGTTGTTTTCCTTATGCGCACTACTTTCACTGTTTGCACCTTGGAGGCATAATAAAAATCACACCACTGTTTTTTGACTACGCCTGTGTTTTCCCCAATTTTTTGAGGAGTTTGGAAGGGACCCATCTGCACACTATAACGTGATTTATTACGTTTTAGGGTAAACACTTTGTTAGGTGTTAGGGTTCTCCAAACTGAGGGTCTAAGGACAGAGAGTGTCGTCTGCTGGACAGATTGTGAATCCCCCAGGAGGCAAATCTGTGATATTGGGCTGTACTGTAAATAAATCTGACTTGATTTAGGGTTAGTCTGCAGGGAATGAATGTAAGTCAGTGTAATGTCCTCCAAGGGGAAGGAAACTCGACTGTGTGTTTTATCTGTGTCTCCTCTCTGGTAATTTCAGCTGCTGTCATGTGACCAGGACACAACATGTTTGTTGTGTGATGGATCGTCGTCTTGGGACTGAACAAATGCAGCTGAACACAGAAACACACACAACACCAAAAACCACCTGACACCAAAAAAGGTGAATTACTACAAAGCAACAACGGGGACACAATAATGGCCGCCATCAATTTAACAGCAGAAAAAAGCAAACGTGTGAACTTTTCCTGTGCTGACATCAACATCATCATCTCTCCCTGTCCTGCAGGCTGCCGGCACCACAACGGTTATATTTCAGGAAGCAACATGCATCAAACACAGAGAGCCTTGTTCTCATACACAGGTACAATTTTATATATTTATAGCTTCCATGTTTCAGGATGGGACTTGAACTTGATGCAGAAAACAGAGAAAATGTTCTTAATGAAAGTAAACAAGATAAAATCTAAATGAAAGAAAACAAAACCTCTTGATTCATTTAGTGTCTTTGCTTCTGTTCATGCAGCAATAAAAGCCACTTTAATGTTTTTATCTAGCACCAGTAAGACTTTTAAAATGTTTAATGCATAATAATTAAAAATCCAGCTGCAGTCAGGACGGATTTTCGCAAAACGCAGGAGGGGACAGGCAAAGGTTGGTCTCACCAAATATTGTTTTAATTTAGATTTTTCTTCTGTTCACTCACTTTGAATTTTTTTAAGTGATAAATATAATCTATCAACAAGCGTATTTTTAAAAGCTGTTTGTTTCTATTTTGCACTGTGGGTTAGAAAAAAGACCTGAAAATACAGCCATTCCAGAATTTCCTTTATTAATAAACAGCTGCAAGCAAATCTCTTACGGCTCGTTGTCCACCGCAGCGTTTCTTCTTGAGGCCAGCGTCGTTTTTCAGCTTATTGCAACGGGAGCGCTGCACATTTACAACATGGTAAAAACTCCAGAAACATGAGGCGCTGAGCGTTTAATTCTTGTTGGAGCGAATTGAAAAATGTTCAACTTGGGGGCAAAACGCCGCTTTTTCAGTCACTTTTTCCCCAGTCGTCCAATCACAGTGCAGGAGGGGCGGGACAAACAGCACACCAAGCCGTCTCAGGTCTGGAACGGAACGATGAGCCTCTTTTTCGAGGTGTTTCCTGGCCCGCAAAATCTCATGAACCCACGTAGTCCGTCCCGTCGCTCTATACGTACTGTTCAAGGAAAACTGCACCATTGTCCTGGTAAATCTGGTGCTGAGGTCTCTATATTTTAATATAGGCCCACACTTGATTATATGTTGTGTGTGTAGCATGAAGAAACTACACATTTCATTTCGTTATGCAGCCTTGTGCTGTTTAATGACTGATAACCAACCTTGTACCTTGTGTAATGCTGAACATGCTCTGATTTGGGGCAAATTATACAAACGTCTGTGTTCAGCATGCCTGTTCTTACATATGTTGTCTCAGCTTGATGTGATTGTGTTGTGTGTGAGACAAACCACTGGCCTCACCTCTGAGGAGTGACCGTGAGCGCTGCCATGTTATGAGGGCCAAACTGACCTCGCTCAAATGAAAACTGTATCCGGCCTTTTCACTGAAAAGAATTCAATCAGAACTCTTAAAATCCAACTAATCGAACTGAGCCTTTATCTGTGCTGCTCCTCTGATGCACAAAGACCTCGTGAGCCCATTCATGCTTTCATCCAAGCTATCGAGGCGAGTCCAAACACTCACAAACAAAATACTGAGAAAGACAGCACAGAAACTCAAATCAAATCTACAGGAGAGTCAGTGCTGCTGCTGATCGCTGCTGCTTTGTTTTCTTATGTTTTGTTTGTAAATGCAGTTTGTGATCAGTCAGTGATACACGAAGAGACAGAAGAGCTCATGAACATCAGGAAAACAACGCCAGCGGATTATTTTCCACTTTTCTGTGTAATCAGTGTAATTATTGCACATTCTGGTCAAAGGTGCTCTAACTGTTGCTCGTGCAGTAAAACACTCTTCTTCTTAACCTTTATTTAACGAGGAAAGTCACACTGAGGTTTAAAACCTCTTTTACAAGTGAGACCTGGTCAAGACAGGGTCAGATAGCAGGATCAGACAAATAACCAAGCAACAATAAGAAACAAGTCTCCACACAGAGACACAACACAAACATTTAGGTATTAGATAATACTCTACATAGGACTGTTAACAAAAACAACACTATTAGATCGTAGATTTAATAAGTGGTAATAGATTTGGCAAAGCAGCTGCAGTTAGCAGTGACCACCTCCTTTATTCTGTTTAAAACCATTCAGAGAGATGAGGGATTGAAGTTTGAGCTTTGTCTGCACATCTTTCCAAGACCAGGGCCCAGAACAGAACAGGTTTAGCTTTCCAGCCTCTGTTCTGATAGCAGGCACTTTGACCTGTAGCCAGTTATGTGACCCTTGAAAAGTAAAAAATGTCCTGTTTAGATAATTTGGAAGTTGAAATGACTTCTGCCTGCCAAACGAAAAAATGGATTCTGCTGTCAATTTGAAAGATAATGGGACATTTCAGACATCCTCCCCTGAGACTCCATAGACCAGCTCCAGTCCACCGGCTCAACCTCTCCAACCTCAGCGGGGGCCTGGGCCTTTTAACAACTATCCACCCCAGAGGTTGCCCCTCCCTAACGACTTTAGTCATCCTGGAGAAGGACGCCAACAGACTGTTCAGCAGGCCGAACCCCAGCAAGCAGCTGGGCTAGACTGTCTCCCCATCCACCCGGAAGCACTGTGCCGATCAGCTGTCTCATTGGAGACATGCCATGTGCCAGCCTGAACCCCCCACCATTATCCCCATCCTCTAAAACCAAGGACCACACAGGACTTGTGTTGTCCTACCTCAAATCCATTACAGACCCACTCCTGGATCCCCTTCTGTTTGCCTACAGAGCCAACAGGGATGTAGATGATGCAGTAAACATGGCCCTTCACTTCATCCTCCAGCACCTGGACTCCCCAGGAACCTATGCCAGGATGCTGTGTGGATTTCAGCTCTGCTTTCAACACCATCATCCCGGCCCTGCAGCAGGACAAGGTCTCCCAGCTGAACGTGCCTGACTCCACCTGCAGGTGGATCACAGACTTCCTAACGACAGGAAGCAGCAGGTGAAGCTGGGAAAACATCTCTCTGACTCCAGAATCATCAGCACCGGTTCTCCTCAAGGCTGCCTTCTTCCTCCCCTGCTCTTCTCCTTTTATACCATCAGGCTGTAGTTAGATGACTCTGAGTGACGCACAAAGAATTCCATTGTACCTGTACTGCAACGTTCCTTATGCAAATGGCAAGCTTTATTCTATTCTAACTGCACCTCCAGTCACCAGACCGTCAAGCTACTGAAGTTTGCGGATGACACCACCCTCGTTGGGTTTATCTCTGGTGGAGATGAGTCCGCCTACAGGTGGGAGATCGACCATCTGGTGACCTGTTGCAGTCAGAACTACCTGGAGCTCCATGTTCTTAAGACAAGGGAGATGTGTGTGGAGTCGTCGCGCTTCCTGGGCCCCATCATCTCCAAGGAGCTGAACACCAAGAAATCCCAGCAGTGGATCTCCTTCCTGCAGCAGCTAAGGAAGTACATCCTGCCAAAGACAATGATGGTGCACTTCTACACTGCCATCAAGTCCAAACTCACCTCCTGGTCCCCAGTTGGCAGCCCAGCAGACTGCTGCTCATACTCACCAGTGGGCAGTCCCCAGCTGTCAGGTCCTGAGAAACTGATGGATCCAGTCAGGGACAATCCTTCAATCTGTCATTACACACACAAACACACATACGAGCACATTCAGAACCTGACGGGAGCAGGAAGCCCAGAGGACCTGATGCTGCCTCCAGCTGTGGAGTCAGTTCAGGGTTAAACTTCTGACAGACTCACAGGGGCTAAAGAAAAGGAAGTTTTCAGTTTGCATCCAGACAGCTGCTTCAATCACTGACATCCAGCAGACGTCTGCAGTAGTTCTGAAGGAAAATATTCCAAGTTCACTGAGTGGAACAGATGAGACGGTTCAGCCACATTCAATACAATCAACTAAAATACTCACAGATCAGATCTTCCCATGTGAACTCATCAACACTGCAATATGCACATTGATCTTTCTTAGAATCAGCACAAGGTGAAGTGAATAAGCGTATTTAAAGAGGACAACCAGCTTCATATTGTTGGTAGTCCGTCACAGCACAGCTCCTTAACCACTCAGCACCTCTCCTTCATGACTTGTTGAACAGGCTGCTCAGTGGCATTTCCTGTGTTGCTAGGAACGGTAGTGAAAGTCATTAGTCACAACAGGTTCACCTTCGCTGGAGGAAACCTGAAGAAAAAAAGGATGTCAAGAAATAAACGATTGCCACCTTGATCCCAGCTGGCCACCAATCTTCCCCTCACCACCTTTTGAAAAGCTGCGGCACAGACAGGCCTCTGAAATCCATACATTTCAGATGAAACTGTCATTGTTCCCTGGATGAATACGTCTCGCCCGTAGTGATACAGGAAAGCTCGATGTACCTGTCAAAAGTGGGCAGAAAAATAAAGGACAGAGAAAAGAAACACAAGTTTGGAAATGATCTTTGAGTGCAGCAAAGTGCCCGGGCTGTGCCGAGCCGCCTCTGGGCCTGAGGGCTGTTTCACAAAAGTAGAATTTAGAAATCCAGGATAAGAGATAAAGCTAGGCTTGACCTAGTGTGATCAGTGCATCCTGGCTTTATCAGTTTCACAAAGGCCAAACCAGGCTCAGAAGGTGCAACTAGGTCAAGCCAGGTGTAAGTAATTCAGATAAATGGGCGTCAACAACTTTTTTCAAGAGACCACGCTGTCGATCACAGATTCATTGATGCTGAAATGGAAAAGACGTGTGCAGCATACTTTATTTGCTGTTCCTCAATGAGTGTAAAAAAGGTTTTGATGAAAAAAATGCACATAATATAAAAGAAAGAAAGAAAAGTATTAAAACAGCGAGAAAAGCGTGGCAGACAATACTTATATACAATACTTAATAAGTTGCTAAAAGAATCACTGCTCCCAACTGAAACTATTAATTATGACGTTACCATGAATAGTAACGTTATGTCACACCTTACAAGTAAGCACCGGACCTTAATATGTCACTCAGCAAATGTATTAATTACAACCACTAATCAACATACTGTCTATTCAATTCAATTTTATTTATATAGTGACAGTTCACAACAAAAGTATTTCTTTTCTGGCAGCATTACTACTATTACTAGTACTAGTATTGCCCATTTAACCCTATTTTGAAATAATATGTAATGCTGAGATATCTGAGTGTGGAGTCTGGGCGTCCTCCCCCAGATGTTTTTGAGCATTAAACACTTAATTTTCTGATGTCTGAAGAAATATTCTACACCAATTTATGGTGGAAATTATTTTATATAAATTTTATTTATATAAAAAGGAAACAAAATTCAGCTGGCAGGTGACAATTCAAAATATAAAAAATATAATGCAGTATCAGCAGCTTGCTCAATTAGCTTAAGTTTCATTTTTGGACAATGCACATACCTTTCTTCTATGTTTGCACTGCATCTTTTCTTATTAACCTTTCTTAAAACCTTTTCAGTTATTTACCATTTTTTAGTGCAAGCAACATTTTTGACAAATACTTTTAAAAAGTGTGTGTATATATATATATATATATATAGTAGGCTTGGCAGAGAGGCTGGAGGTCTGTCAATTTTGTGTGAAAATGGTGAACTTGTTTAGTCAATATGGATAATAGATAAAAAGTCAGTGTTGTGGTGCTCATAGAAAATACTGTATGATATCTGTAAGTTGACCCTGAGGCTGTGGTCCTACAGCACATCCATAGGTGAAGACTTCCTGCTGTGCTGACTGTGTTTTACTGTCATATGTCTGAACTGCACACACTTGAAAAAATTAACAAAATAAAAAACAGACTTAGATATGGAGATAAAAAGAAGCACTGAAGATATTAGAAAACCAGCAACTGCAAAGAGAAGTGATTTAGTGATTTAGTGTACTAGAAGTAGACTGTAAGCCAAACTGTAACACAATGTATTGCGGTAATCATTGTTTTCTCTCCCAAACACGCAGTTGTTTCATGAATAAACAGTGCACAATATATCCTCCTTATTGAAGTAGGACTATAATTTGAGAGTATTATAAAAAGACATAGGAATCCTACATAGTGTGTGTGAGTTTCTTGAGTGACATATAATGTCCGGTGCTCACTTTTAAGGCACAATATAACATTATAATTATGACAGTTTCAGTTAAGAGCTGTGATATTTTTAGCTTCTCACACATTCAGTCGGTCAACAATTGGCTGCCACTTTCTTTCGCTGGTTTATTGCTGTACCCGTGTTACTTTTTCTTTTATTTATCCTTTTTTATTATTTTTATTTTTTACAAGTGCTTTCATTCCACGTAAACCTAACTTACTCGCTGATGTCATTGTGTGCAAAGTATGGTGAACGCATCTTCTCTAGTTAGAAACCTAATAACCACAGGCTACTGAAAAATATGCAGAACACACAGGCCTACATAAGAACATGGAATGACTGAAAAAACACTTTGGTTTCTGATCGGCGTGACCGCTGAGTGAACAGATAAGGCACCAGGATTAACTAAGCCTGCTGTTAGCCTGGTCTGGAGCAGGCTAGCTGCACAGAATAAATCGCCATGGTAACTTATGTGCTACTGCTTTCGTGAAACCGAGTCAAGGCTTAATTCAACCAGGATATCTGGAAAATCCCGGCTTAATCCCTTATCTTGGTTTTGTGAAACAGCCCTCTGATCTCTGGAATTAATCCCATTCTGTGTTTACAGCTCTGCTGTTCTAACGCTGCTC
This sequence comes from Lepomis macrochirus, assembly GCA_024633595.2. Lineage (NCBI taxonomy): Eukaryota > Metazoa > Chordata > Actinopteri > Centrarchiformes > Centrarchidae > Lepomis > Lepomis macrochirus. Next base: position 273,169 of record JALXJV020000028.1, on the reverse strand, counting down.
CTGCAGAGGCATGGCATGGATTTTAGTTTCTTACTGTAGGACATTTCAAACACTGTCTTTATGATAAAGATGCCTCCATTTTGACGGTAGAAGCAGTGAACGTTATCATCAGGTGCCAGCGGCTGTTTACAGACTGCAGATGTTGGTGAAACCAGCAGAAACAGACTGGAAGGTTGTTCAGGTCTCTGCTGTAGTGAATCACGATCACAGCTTCAACATGTCACATCAGATCGGTGAAGCTGAGTTCACCACCGAGGTACAAATGATATTCTCCTAAATGCACTCTGGATTCATCTGAACAACAAAGGCTCCTTTAAACTACGATGGTGAAGGTTTATTAGCATGCTAACATGTTCACAATGCTAACATGCTGATGTTTTGCAGGTATAATGTTCACCATCTTAGTTTAGCATGTTAGCATGCTTACATTTGCTAATTAGCGGTAAACTTAACGTAGCCTACAGCTTATAGGCTGATGGGAATGTCATTAGTTCTGCAGGTATTTGGGTCACTGGTGCCTGATGATGGCGCAAGATGGAAACTCAGAAACCTCACCAAAGTTATTGCAGTTGATTCTGAGGGGAACATGAAGGTCTGAACCACATTTCATCACAATCCATCCAACAGCTGCTGAGATGCTTCAGTCTGAACCAAACATGTGAACCTGCTAATGTTTGTTACTGCAGAAGAAATTTGAATTTTCTTTCTTTATTGGTTTTTGCCAACAGGTGATAATTGTATTGTACTATAAGCAGAATATCTGATACACTAATAACATACAATGACAAAGGAAGGTTCAGTTACCATGGTTACAACAGTTTTATTACATTGTGGTCAAACTACCAAATTGAGCTGAGTAAAGATTCAGATTTCTACAGTTAAATACTGTCTGTTATACAAAGTGGAATCAAACCTGAAAGGAGGAAGACGAGACAGATGAAGCTGACTCATTGTTTAGCACGCAAACATAAACCTCCCTGCAAACAAAGCTAATTGCTTTTTATTCAGAATATTGTACAAACCAAAGACTCTGAGGCTCCAAGCTGTTCTCACCCCAACACTCCTCCTCCAGTGTTACAGCAGCTCCTGATTTCACTGCTGGCTGGTTCACTGATGCTCATTCACTCAAAGTCAGTGTTTACATGATGGCAGAGAAACTCTGCTTACCCATGGTTCCCCTTAAGGGACTTACAAAAGACCAACAAACCAAACTGTCAGAATAATTTGGGATTTTACTAAGTTATAGTTGAACTCCTCCATTAACTTAAACCTCAATCAAACTCCGAACATAAACACAACTGCTGCATACTATCAGTCTACACATCCAGCAGTGAATCAGTGCTTAGGAATGAAACATACCCTGTTTTAAAGGTCTGACAAAGCTCCGCCCCTCACCTGAGACAAACCAGGAAACAGTTTGTTCCTGTTCAGTTCTCAGAGAGAAGAGACGCAGCGACAGACAGACGGTAAGATTTACCTTCATTACAAAGTTGTGACTTCAACTGAGGGAGGACAGTTACAGGAGGGAGTACTGAAGTACTCAAGTACTGAAGTACTTCAACTGCAACCTGCTGCTGACTGAAACACTCAGAGACTCACAGTGAAAGTAACTGAGGCAGCTTTCTACAGCAGGGAGGGAAACACAGCTGACTTCCTGTTGTAACGTGCTGTCTGCTGGGTTTTCAGCTTCAGAGACAAAATGGCTTCCAGATCAGAGGAGGATCTCTGCTGTCCGGTCTGTCAGGAGGTCTTCAGAGATCCTGTTGTTCTGTCATGTAGCCACAGCTTCTGTAAAGTCTGTCTGAAGAGATGGTGGAGACAGAAACAAGCACCTGAGTGTCCAGTTTGTAAGAGAAGATCTTTAATGGAAGAACCACCTTGTAACCTGGTGTTAAAGAACCTGTGTGAGGCCTTCTTACAGGAGAGAGATCAGAGAGCTTCAGAGGCTCTCTGCAGTCTGCACTCTGAGAAACTCAAACTCTTCTGTCTGGACCATCAGCAGCCAGTGTGTCTCGTCTGCAGAGATTCAGAAAAACACAGCAACCACAGATTCAGACCCGTCGATGAAGCTGCACGACAACACAAGAAGGAACTTCAGGAAACTCTGGAGCCCTTAAAGGAGAAGTTAAAGGTTTGTGAACAAGTTAAAGTGAAGTTTGATCAAACAGCAGAACACATGAAGGTCCAGGCCCGACACACAGAGAGGCAGATTAAGGAGCAGTTTAAGAAGCTTCACCAGTTTCTAGAGGAGGAAGAGGAGGCCAGGATGGCTGCACTGAGGGAGGAAGAGGAGCAGAAGAGTCAGATGATGAAGGAGAAGATGGAGGCTCTGAGCAGAGAGATAGCAGCTCTTTCAGACACAGTCAGAGCCACAGAGGAGGAGCTGAGAGCTGAAGACGTCTCATTCCTGCTCAACTACAAGGCTGCAGTGGAAAGAGTCCAGCAGCGCCCCCTGCTGGATGATCCACAGCTGCCCTCAGGAGCTCTGATAGACCAGGCCAAACACCTGGGCAACCTGACCTTCAACATCTGGAACAAGATGAAGGACATGGTCTCCTACACTCCTCTGACTCTGGACCCAAACACTGCTCATCCAAGACTCATCGTGTCTGAAGATCTGACCAGTGTGAGACCAGGAGGAGAGGAACAGCAGCTTCCTGACAATCCAGAGAGGTTTGATAAACTCTACTCTGTCCTGGGCTCTGAGGGCTTTAACTCAGGGACTCACAGCTGGGATGTCGAGGTTGGAGACAGTACAGTCTGGGCACTGGGTGTGTTAGCAGAGTCTGTGCAGAGGAAGGGAGACAACATAGGGTCTGGATTATGGACAATAATGTTCTCTGGAGGTGAATACTCAACATGGTCACCATCTCCATCCACTGATCTCAGAGTGCAGAAGAAGCCCCAGAGGATCAGAGTGAATCTGGACTGGAACAGAGGAAAGCTGTCGTTCTCTGATCCTGATACTAACACACACATACACATCTTCACACACACTTTCACTGAGAGGCTGTTTCCAGTCATTAGCACTGTGGATGAGCTGAAGCTGTCAGCAGTGAAGGTCTGTGTGACAGTGGAACAGAGCAGTTAGAGATCAAGAGGATGATTATATTCATGATGTTGTTGATTTCTTAAAGGGAAAAGTCTCTGAATTTAACCTGTTAAGCTGCACCTGTCCTCCTGCTGTCTCATTATTCTAAGTTATTTTAAATATTAATCTTAAACTTCATCCTAAACAAAGGTGAAAGAAAATCCAACTTGTCCTGTTGGATTTGAAGCCTTTCTTTATGTCCTCTTGTCTTCTGTGGGTTTGTGTCTTTGTACCCAGCCTTTGATGTGCATGTGATCTTTCGCAGCATCTGTGTTTCACAATAATCCTTCGTTGTCAGCTCTCTGTGTGGACGCTGATCTGTTGTGCCCAGCAGAACATAATTGACCATCATACTCTAAAAAGGGCGGCACGGTGGTGCAGTGGTTAGCACTGTCGCCTCACAGCAAGAAGGTCGTGGGCTCCAGTAACCCTGTAGGCAGGATAAGTGGTTGACGATGGATGGACTCTAGAAAAGCCTCAGAACAAAACATCTGAGTCACGAGAGAAGGGGGGGAACACATTCATGGAAAGTTTAGTTATTTCAACTCTTTTTGCACTTTGGCTTTTGTGATTTTCTAACATAACAGTGAGTTCAGGTTCAGCACATTGGGACATTGGGTTATTCGGGACATATTTTGGAAAACAGCATTTTACTTCTGTTGTGAAAATTGGATATTGGATACTTAGCACTTGCTGTTAATTACATGACAATATATATGTTATAACATTTGATAAATTATGTTAACACATATATGGTGTAATCGTACCAAAATAATAATATATTGGTTTGAAATTATGTTTATTTATACATATTGATTATTTATACATATGTTTACATTTATTTAAGGGTTCAGTGAGTAAGTTTTAGTGGCATCTAGTGGTGAGGCTTGTGAATTGCAACCAACAGCTCACCTTCCTCTCACCCCTCCCTTTGTTAGAGCTTAGAAGAAGCTACTGTGGCCGACTGGCTCTGTCAGCTCTGAGCTAAATAACGTGTGTCCATTTGTCCAAATTTAACTTCTTTCCTTACTTCTCATTCTAAGATAATAAAAACATAACAGTTCATTATGTGAGGTCTTTATACACCTCTGATAACATAGTTATGTATATTATATTGCATCTGTCAATAGATCCTCTTAAATTTTACACACTGAACCTTTAGATTAGAAACTTTTCTTGTTCCAAATAACCAGATGTGGTTTGGTAATTAGTGACGATGTTAAAAGGCTGTTGACAAAAAATGTCAATGAAATTAATTGATCTCTTTTGTTAGTTGATGAATTTACATAAGTTTCAAAATATTTTATATGAACGATCAGGTTGATGAAAAGGGGGGGGAAGAATGTAGGCTGCCACTTCAGAAAAGAAACTGAGGATCAGTTACTAACATTGATGTACTGTTATTTGCTGAACTGATACACTGATGAGATGGTTATTTCATTCTGTACAATATTGCAAATAAAATACTTTTTAAAACATATTTGACTCTGTAATCATTTTAACATCTTTATAGTCTATCCTGTTAACATTTGTTGATGTAATAATAAATTAAGCTGTTATAATCATTGTTAAATAATATGTTTTCTTTGACATATATTTAATTTAATTTAATTTATGGTTAAATAAGTTGAATAGAGTTGAAAACATCCTACAACTACAACAAGATGGTGAAACATGATTTGTCAAAATATCTTACAGACTTAACTTCTTTACAGGAATTCAGTAATATTTAATATGTTGGGTTAGTTTTTAAAATTTATGACAAGAATGAGATCACAATATAGAATTACAAAAACTTTCTGAGCAGAGATACAAACTGTGTCGCCGAACAATGAAAACATTAAACATGAAAATGCCAAATTCAAATGTTTTGTGTTGTTTGACCAGCTGTCCAAAGATATACAGTTAATTATCATCAGAAGAAGTAACACGGAGTCGTCCTGTAACCCTGGAGACACTGCAACCAGCAGATGTGTGCAGCTTCAGACGTCTATTTCTTGCACGGTAAAACATTAAACTTGCTAATGCACCACAGGGGCCCAAAACACCTGCCTACCTTTATAACTTATAACAGGTAACAGCAGAGTGACACCAACTGTACACACAGGAAACAAAACCCACTGTCTGAATACTCAAAACAACGTATTTGGCTCCTACAGGACCGTTTGAAGGGACTGCAGCTTGCTGATTGGACAGTTGAGGGCATCCATTCATTTAAACCGACAGCCAACAGCCACCTCTCTCCTCCACTTCCAACAGCTGACACCAGCAGTTAGTTCTAAAGCTGCAGTCGGTAACAACTGACCATACAATGCAAAACCTTCCACTTCTCTCTCTGCTGCTCGCATCACTCTGCTAAGCCCCCGCCCACCAAATTAAGAAGGACCCGGTTGACCTGGAAGCCTCATCCTGTCAAGCCTCACCAAGACCCTGGTGCCTCTCACAGCAACTCTGCTCAAAGACAAGAGACTAGTACACAACTACCTGCTTTCAGAAGTTATTCCCCTCTGTTTGTCATCATGCCTCTTTGCTACTCATTGAAAAAAATGCCATGGCATCGAACACAATGAGCCCGAAGCTCCGTGCGGAGCTGGGACGTGATCACAGGAGGAGGGACAGGCAGTTCTTTCACTGCTGCTGTTTTTTTCCAACCAGTTTTCATTCCCATCTCGTCACATTTGGAGGCTAAGTCAACACCCTGGGTAACCTTTAGCATCATGTATAGAGCTACACAGTCAAGTTAACAATAATAAATGTGCAATGTCTGGTTAGATTTTCAAAATAAAACTACTGGGTCTGTATATGGTTCGTTATTTGCTGAACATTTAACCACCAACTAACCAGTGAAAGAGCTCAGTGCCAAACCAGACTCTTACTAATAACCACCTCTGTTCCCTGGAAACTCGTCCCTCTGGACTTTAATGAGAATATATTTTTAGTGATCTTATATGGTGAAACAAGGGTAAAGAATCCTCTTCAATGGATGAGGGTGTCAAGGTCAGAATTAAAGAGCCTTTTATACATTTTTTAAACAAATGTAATTTAACGTTAAATGCATTTAAATTGATAAAAATGGTTATGGCAAATTAACTGACAGCAGTAATTAATTCCCAGGGTGTCAGTAAATGGTGTTTCTACTTTTATCTGTAGCTCACACACAGACACAAACGCTCTCCGCTGCCTCTCCTGTCCATCAAACTAATTCATGCAAACATTTAACGTCAAACACAAAGTGATGTGATGTTAATAACAAAAGTAACGTCAGTGCTGACAGTTGTTGTGAGAACAAGGCTTTCAAAATGTTTAAGCTGAAAGTTCTTTTAAATCAATCAGTTCTTTTAAGCAGTCAGTTCTTTTAAATCAAGACTGAAGACTTTTCTTTTTACCACTGCTTTTAATTAAATATTTTAGATTTTTCTTTTTATTGATAACTTACACTGCACTGTATCTTTTACTGTCCTGTTTTTCTTTTTCTTTGTTTTTAGCTTTTTAATGTTGCTTTTAAACGTTTTTATTGTTTTTCCCTGTTGCTTTTATGTTTTATGTAAAGCACTTTGAATTTCCTTGTTGTTGAAATGTGCTATACAAATAAACTTGCCTTGCCTTGCCTTGCCTTGAAAGGTCTTAATGTCAGGCTTTGCTCTGCATCTCTGCTTGTTTCCTGTTTTATTTTGAAATTTTCTGCTTCGGTTGTTTGTGTTATTCTTTGTTTCCTGTCTGCCCTGATGTGTCTCACCTCCTGTCAGCTGTATGTGTGTGTGCTTTATTCTGTAGGTTAACTCTTTGTTTTCTCTAATGAATCCAGAAGGATCATCCTGCAGAGTCAGTTTCTGCTAACTGATCCGTAACCTGTTCCTGCCTGAGCACACGTTCTTTTCTGACTCCTACAACCATCCTGACTGTGAAAGAAATTCTTGTGAGCTTGTCAACTCTCACAGATGATTTAAGTTTTCAGGAAACTCTGGATGTCTTAAGCTGAAATATACATTGAGACATTTCTTTATCAATGTAGATGCAGAACAGGTTTTACTATATGACCGTATGTATTATTTTAATTTAAATACATGCAAATATATGTTTTTTTGCCTTTTAGTTTATGGTTTAACATTTACACTGTGTGCTTCTATGGACGCCGACATTGTTTTCTGGCGTCATTCAGCTGCTATTCGTGAAGTCGGGGTACAAATTTTTTCACAAGTTCACAAGTAGGAAATCCGACTTAAAGTGACGTTCCAGGATAGTTTTTCTAGTTGGAGGTCAGAAATTTCCCAGTTCCGAGTTGCCTGGAACGCAGCATTGCTTAGTTATGGAGGAGGTTCCAACTAGTGAACTGGGGCGAGTTCAATCTTAAACGTTTTGCAACGGTTTGCTACGTTTACTGATTGAACGACAAGTTTCCTTGAAACGTTGCCCAACGTTCTGCAACAGGCTTCGAGGTATGTTTGCTCCCGTTTGGTGGGCGTGTCTCAGGTGTTACCCAATCAGCTGCAAGAAGTTTGTAAACACAACGGCGTTAAAAAGGCAGGAAAATGCAGCGCTCTTGCGTTCACAGCAGGGTGTTCAGGAGACCACCGTTTCTGTTGGAAAAAAACGTTTTGCTACGTTTTGTCTGCGCTGAACTCGCCCCTGGATTGTTGTGGAGACAGAAGTTGAGTTACTGAAGAACTTTCTGTAACTTTATTACAAAGGCTTGTTTGTTCTCGGTGTTGTTTTCCTTATGCGCACTACTTTCACTGTTTGCACCTTGGAGGCAGAATAAAAATCACACCACTGTTTTTTGACTACACCTGTGTTTTCCCCAATTTTTTGAGGAGTTTGGAAGGGACCCATCTGCACACCATAACCTGATTTATTACGTTTTAGGGTAAACACTTTGTTAGGTGTTAGGGTTCTCCAAACTGAGGGTCTAAGGACAGAGAGTGTCGTCTGCTGGACAGATTGTGAATCCCCCAGGAGGCAAATCTGTGATATCGGGCTATACTGTAAATAAATCTGACTTGATTTAGGGTTAGTCTGCAGGGAATGAATGTAAGTCAGTGTAATGTCCTGTTGTGTATTATTTTGGAGCATTATAGCCTAAATTGTTATTATTAATTGCTAGATTAAGGGTAGTCCACATAGTCATTATTTAAAGTGTTAATTTATAGTGTAAAGTTAGGATCACAGTGTTAAAACCCTATAGTTCTGGGTGTGTGTGCTCCTTTCTGTATCTAACTGCCCAGGCTCAACAAGTTGCACATGTGTGTGAGTGAGCAGGTTCGTGTGCTTTGGGAGCAAAGGGAGGGAGCAGCATAGGATAGCAAAGGCAGGATAGCATAGCAAAGGCAGGATAGGATAGCAAAGGCAGCATAAGATAGCAAAGGCAGCATCACCACCTGCTCAGTAATTCTGATTTATTGTGTTAACCTGTCACAATCCATCTTGTATTTTACGACTATGCACTCACTATGAACTCACCATGTGCTCATTAATTCTGATTTACGACTATGCACTCAACATGCACTCACCATGAACTCATTAATTCTGATTTATCTACCCAATTATTTTTAAGAGAGGACTGTTAGGTACTTTCCAGATGGTGGGACACCCACTTTGTGGGTGGAGCAAAGGGTAAATATAAGGCGATGCACGCTGACCACCCCTCAGTGTTTTCATCCTGACCTGCTGGGATGTCACTCGGGTTTATTCGTCCTTTTGGAATAAACTCTTTGCAACCGACTCTTGATCGCCTCCAGTGAAGTTTTTTAACTACGATGAATCAGCTAAAGAAGAAACCTAATAGAGTATTATTTGTTAAGTTTATTACGTTGGCGGAGGTAAGGTCCAGGCCTTTACTGGCCCAGCCTGGCCTTATTTCTGACCCGACAGTCCTCCAAGGGGAAGGAAACACGACTGTGTGTTTTATCTGTCTCTCCTCTCTGGTAATTTCAGCTGCTGTCATGTGACCAGGACACAACATGTTTGTTGTGTGATGGATCGTCGTCTTGGGACTGAACAAATGCAGCTGAACACAGAAACACAACACAACACCAAAAACCACCTGACACCAAAAAAGGTGAATTACTACAAAGCAACAACGGGGACACAATAATGGCCGCCATCAATTTAACAGCAGAAAAAAGCCAACGTGTGAACTTTTCCTGTGCTGACATCAACAACATCATCTCTCCCTGTCCTGCAGGCTGCCGGCACCACAACGGTTATATTTCAGGAAGCAACATGCATCAAACACAGAGAGCCTTGTTCTCATACACAGGTACAATTTTATATATTTATAGCTTCCATGTTTCAGGATGGGACTTGATGCAGAAAACAGAGAAAATGTTCTTAATGAAAGTAAACAAGATAAAATCTAAATGAAAGAAAACAAAACCTCGTTGATTCATTTAGTTTGTCTTTGCTTCTGTTCATGCAGCAATAAAAGCCACTTAAATGTTTTTATCTAGCACCAGTAAGACTTTTAAAATATTTAATGCAGAATAATTATAAATTCAGCTGCAGTCAGGACGGTTTTTCGCAAAACGCAGGAGGGGACAGGCAAAGGTTGGTCTCACCAAATACTGTTTTAATTTAGATTTTTCTTCTGTTCACTCACTTTGAATTTTGTTAAGTGATAAATATAATCTATCAACAAGCGTATTTTTAAAAGCTGTTTGTTTCTATTTTGCACTGTGGGTTAGAAAAAGACCTGAAAATACAGGCATTCCAGAATTTCCTTTATTAATAAACAGCTGCAAGCAAATCTCTTACGGCTCGTTGTCCACCGCAGCGTTTCTTCCTGAGTCCAGCGGGGGTTTTTTCAGTTCATTGCAACGGGAGCGCTGCACATTTACAACATGATAAAAACTCCAGAATCGTGATGAGGCGCTGAGCGTTTAATTCTTGTTGGAGCGAATTGAAAAATGTTCAACTTTGGGCAAAACGCATCGCTCGTCACTCTCACTTTTTACCTAGTCGTCCAATCACAGTGCAGGAGGGGCGGGACAAACAGCACACCAAGCCGTCTCAGGTCTGGAACGAAATGATGAGCCTCTTTGTCGAGGTGTTTCCTGGCCCGCAAAATCTCATGAACCCACGTAGTCCGTCCTCTCGCTCTATACATTCTGTTCAAGGAAAACTGCACCATTGTCCTGGTAAATCTGGTGCTGAGGTCTCTATATTTTAATGTTGGCCTACACTTGATTATATGTTGTGTGTGTAGCATGAAGAAACTACACATTTCATTTCGTTATGCAGCCTTGTGCTGTTTAATGACTGATAACCAACCTTGTACCTTGTGTAACGCTGAACCTGCTGTGATTTGGGGGCAAATTATACAAACGTCTGTGTTCAGCATGCCTGTTCTTACATATGTTGTCTCAGCTTGATGTGATTGTGTTGTGTGTGAGACAAACCACTGGCCTCACCTCTGAGGAGTGACCGTGAGCGCTGCCATGTTATGAGGGCCAAACTGACCTCGCTCAAATGAAAACTGTATCCGGCCTTTTCACTGAAAAGAATTCAATCAGAACTCTTAAAATCCAACTAATCGAACTGAGCCTTTATCTGTGCTGCTCCTCTGATGCACAAAGACCTCGTGAGCCCATTCATGCTTTCATCCAAGCTATCGAGGCGAGTCCAAACACTCACAAACAAAATACTGAGAAAGACAGCTCAGAAACTCAAATCAAATCTACAGGAGAGTCAGTGCTGCTGCTTTGTTTTCTTATGTTTTGTTTGTAAATGCAGTTTGTGATCAGTCAGTGATACACGAAGAGACAGAAGAGCTCACGAACATCAGGAAAACAACGCCAGCGGCTTTATTTTTCCACTTTTCTGTATAATCAGTGGAATTTTTGGACATTCTGGTCAAAGGTGCTCTAACTGTTGCTCGTGCAGTAAAACACTCTTCTTCTTAACCTTTATTTAACGAGGAAAGTCACATTGAGGTTAAAACCTCTTTTACAAGTGAGACCCGGTCAAGACAGGGTCAGATAGCAGGATCAGACAAATAACCAACAATAAGAAACAAGTCTCCACACCGAGACAAAGCACAACAACACAAACATTTAGGTTTTAGATAATACTCTACATAGGACTGTTCACAAAAACAACAGTACTAGATCATAGATTTAATAAGTGGTAACAGATTTGGCAAAGCAGCTGCAGTTAGCAGTGACCACCTCCTTTATTCTGTTTAAAATCATTCAGAGAGATGAGGGATTGAAGTTTGAGCTTTGTCTGCACATCTTTCCAAGACCAGGGCCCAGAACAGAACAGGTTTAGCTTTCCAGCCTCTGTTCTGATAGCAGGCACTTTGAACTGTAGCCAGTTATGTGACCTGAGATTATGACGCTTTGAAAAGTTAAAAATGTCCTGTTTAGATAATTTGGAAGTTGAAATGAGTTCTGCATGCCCAACGAAAAAATGGATTCTGCTGTCGATTTGAAAGATAATGGGACATTTCAGACACCCTCCCCGAGACTCCATAGACCAGCTCCAGTCCACCGGCTCAACCTCTCCAACTTCAGCGGGGGTCTGGACCTTTTAACAACTATCCACCCCAGAGGCTGCCCCTCCCTAACGACTTTCATCATCCTAGAGAGGGACGCCAACAGACTGTTCAGCAGGCCGAACCCCAGCAAGCAGCTTGGCTAGATGAACAAGCTCTCCCAGCTGAACATGCCTGACTCCACCTGCAGGTGGATCACAGACTTCCTAACGGACAGGAAGCAGCAGGTGAAGCTGGGAAAACATCTCTCTGACTCCAAGATCATCAGCACTGGTTCCCCTCAAGGCTGCCTCCTTTATCCCCTGCTCTTCTGCTTTTATACCAATAAGTTTGTTGTTAGATGACTCCGGGTGACGCACAAAGAGTTCCATTGTATCTGTACTGCAATGTTCCTTATGCAAAAGGTAAACTTTATTCTATTCTAACTGCACCTCCAGTCACCAGACCGTCAAGCTACTGAAGTTTGCGGATGACACCACCCTCGTTGGGTTTATCTCTGGTGGAGATGAGTCCGCCTACAGGTGGGAGATCGACCATCTGGTGACCTGTTGCAGTCAGAACTACCTGGAGCTCCATGTTCTTAAGACAAGGGAGATGTGTGTGGAGTCGTCGCGCTTCCTGGGCCCCATCATCTCCAAGGAGCTGAACACCAAGAAATCCCAGCAGTGGATCTCCTTCCTGCAGCAGCTAAGGAAGTACATCCTGCCAAAGACAATGATGGTGCACTTCTACACTGCCATCAAGTCCAAACTCACCTCCTGGTCCCCAGTTGGCAGCCCAGCAGACTGCTGCTCATACTCACCAGTGGGCAGTCCCCAGCTGTCAGGTCCTGAGAAACTGATGGATCCAGTCAGGGACAATCCTTCAATCTGTCATTACACACACAAACACACATACGAGCACATTCAGAACCTGACGGGAGCAGGAAGCCCAGAGGACCTGATGCTGCCTCCAGCTGTGGAGTCAGTTCAGGGTTAAACTTCTGACAGACTCACAGGGGCTAAAGAAAAGGAAGTTTTCAGTTTGCATCCAGACAGCTGCTTCAATCACTGACATCCAGCAGACGTCTGCAGTAGTTCTGAAGGAAAATATTCCAAGTTCACTGAGTGGAACAGATGAGACGGTTCAGCCACATTCAATACAATCAACTAAAATACTCACAGATCAGATCTTCCCATGTGAACTCATCAACACTGCAATATGCACATTGATCTTTCTTAGAATCAGCACAAGGTGAAGTGAATAAGCGTATTTAAAGAGGACAGCCAGCTTCATATTGTTGGTAGTCCGTCACAGCACAGCTCCTTAACCACTCAGCACCTCTCCTTCATGACTTGTTGAACAGGCTGCTCACTGGCATTTCCTGTGTTGCTAGGAACGGTAGTGAAAGTCATTAGTCACAACAGGTTCACCTTCGCTGGAGGAAACCTGAAGGAAAAAAGGATGTCAAGAAATAAACGATTGCCACCTTGATCCCAGCTGGCCACCAATCTTCCCCTCACCACCTTTTGAAAAGCTGCGGCACAGACAGGCCTCTGAAATCCATACATTTCAGATGAAACTGTCATTGTTCCCCGGGATGAATACGTCTCGCCCGTAGTGATACAGGAAAGCTCGATGTACCTGTCAAAAGTGGGCAGAAAAATAAAGGACCGAGAAAAGAAACACAAGTTTGGAAATGATCTTTGAGTGCAGCAAAGTGCCCGGGCTGTGCCGAGCCGCCTCTGGGCCTGATCTCTGGAATTAATCCCATTCTGTGTTTACAGCTCTGCTGTTCTAACGCTGCTCCTGCAGAGGCCTGGTATGGATTTAGTTTCTTACTGTAGGACATTTCAAACACTGTCTTTATGATAAAGATGCCTCCATTTTGACGGTAGAAGCAGTGAACGTTATCATCAGGTGCCAGCGGCTGTTTACAGACTGCAGATGTTGGTGAAACCAGCAGAAACAGACTGGAAGGTTGTTCAGGTCTCTGCTGTAGTGAGTCATGATCACAGCTTCAACATGTCACATCAGATCGGTGAAGCTGAGTTCACCACTGAGGTACAAATGATATTCTCCTAAATGCACTCTGGATTCATCTGAACAACAAAGGCTCCTTTAAACTACGATGGTGAAGGTTTATTAGCATGCTAACATGTTCACAATGCTAACATGCTGATGTTTTGCAGGTATAATGTTCGCCATCTTAGTTTAGCATGTTAGCATGCTTACATTTGCTAATTAGCGGTTAACTTAACGTAGCCTACAGCTTATAGGCTGATGGGAATGTCATTAGTTCTGCAGGTATTTGGGTCACTGGTGCCTGATGATGGCGCAAGATGGAAACTCAGAAACCTCACCAAAGTTATTGCAGTTGATTCTGAGGGGAACATGAAGGTCTGAACCACATTTCATCACAATCCATCCAACAGCTGCTGAGATGCTTCAGTCTGAACCAAACATGTGAACCTGCTAATGTTTGTTACTGCAGAAGAAATTTTAAATTTATTTATTTATTGGTTTAATAACCATTTTTGGTCAACAGGTGATAATTGTATTGTACTGTAAGCAGAATATCTGATACACTAATAACATACAATGACAAAGGAAGGTTCAGTTACCATGGTTACAACAGTTTTATTATATTGTGGTCAAACTATCAAATTGAGCTGAGTAAAGATTCAGATTTCTACAGTTAAATACTGTCTATTATACAAAGTGGAATCAATCCTGAAAGGAGGAAGACGAGACAGATGAAGCTGACTCATTGTTTAGCATGCAAACATAAACCTCCCTGCAAACAAAGCTAATTGCTTTTTATTCAGAATATTGAACAAACCAAGACTCTGAGGCTCCAAGCTGTTCTCACCCCAACACTCCTCCTCCAGTGTTACAGCAGCTCCTGATTTCACTGGTGGCTGGTTCACTGATGCTCATTCACTCAAAGTCAGTGTTTACATGAAGGAAGAGAAACTCTGCTTACCCATGGTTCCCCTTAAGGGACTTACAAAAGACTAACAAACCAAACTGCCAGAATAATTTGGGATTTTAGTTGAACTCCTCCACTACCTTAAACCTCAATCAAACTCCGAACATAAACACAGCTGCGGCCCACTAGTCTACATTCTACATATCCAGCAGTGAGTCAGTGCTTAGGAATGAAACACGCCCTGTGTAATAGGTCTGACAAAGCTCCGCCCCTCACCTGACTCACCTGAGACAAACCAGGAAACAGTTTGTTCCTGTTCAGTTCTCAGAGAGAAGAGACGCAGCGACAGACAGATGGTAAGATTTACCTTCATTACAAAGCTGTGACTTCAACTGAGGGAGGACAGTTACAGGAGGGAGTACTGAAGTACTCAAGTACTGAAGTACTTCAACTGCAACCTGCTGCTGACTGAAACACTCAGAGACTCACAGTGAAAGTAACTGAGGCAGCTTTCTACAGCAGGGAGGGAAACACAGCTGACTTCCTGTTGTAACGTGCTGTCTGCTGGGTTTTCAGCTTCAGAGACAAAATGGCTTCCAGATCAGAGGAGGATCTCTGCTGTCCGGTCTGTCAGGAGGTCTTCAGAGATCCTGTTGTTCTGTCATGTAGCCACAGCTTCTGTAAAGTCTGTCTGAAGAGCTGGTGGAGAGAGAAACAAGCACCTGAGTGTCCAGTTTGTAAGAAAATGTCTTTAATGGATGAACCACCTGTTAGTCTGTTGTTAAAGAACCTGTGTGAGGCCTTCTTACAGGAGAGAGATCAGAGAGCTTCAGAGGCTCTCTGCAGTCTGCACTCTGAGAAACTCAAACTCTTCTGTCTGGACCATCAGCAGCCAGTGTGTCTCGTCTGCAGAGATTCAGAAAAACACAGCAACCACAGATTCAGACCCGTCGATGAAGCTGCACGACAACACAAGAAGGAACTTCAGGAAACTCTGGAGCCCTTAAAGGAGAAGTTAAAGGTTTGTGAACAAGTTAAAGTGAAGTTTGATCAAACAGCAGAACACATGAAGGTCCAGGCCCGACACACAGAGAGGCAGATTAAGGAGCAGTTTAAGAAGCTTCAGCAGTTTCTAGAGGAGGAAGAGGAGGCCAGGATGGCTGCACTGAGGGAGGAAGAGGAGCAGAAGAGTCAGATGATGAAGGAGAAGATGGAGGCTCTGAGCAGAGAGATAGCAGCTCTTTCAGACACAGTCAGAGCCACAGAGGAGGAGCTGAGAGCTGAAGACGTCTCATTCCTGCTCAACTACAAGGCTGCAGTGGAAAGAGTCCAGCAGCGCCCCCTGCTGGATGATCCACAGCTGCCCTCAGGAGCTCTGATAGACCAGGCCAAACACCTGGGCAACCTGACCTTCAACATCTGGAACAAGATGAAGGACATGGTCTCCTACACTCCTGTGATCCTGGACCCAAACACTGCTGGTTCATGTCTCATCCTGTCTGAAGATCTGACCAGTGTGAGAGGAGGAGAGAGACAGCAGCTTCCTGACAATCCAGAGAGGTTGGATGAATACTGGTCTGTCCTGGGCTCTGAGGGCTTTAACTCAGGGACTCACAGCTGGGATGTCGAGGTTGGAGAGAGTACATACTGGATACTGGGTGTGTTAGCAGAGTCTGTCCAGAGGAAGGGACTCACAGTATGGTCTGGATTATGGGGAATATGGTTCTTTTTTGGAAACTACTCAGCACTGTCACCATCAGCTCCAGAAACCTTTCTCAGATTGCAGAAGCTCCAGAGGATCAGAGTGAATCTGGACTGGAACAGAGGAAAGCTGTCGTTCTCTGATCCTGATACTAACACACACATACACACCTTCACACACACTTTCACTGAGAGGATGTTTCCATTCATTAGCACTGACGATAGACTGGATTACTGCAATTCCTTATTATCAGGCTCTTGGAAAAAGTCCATTAAGACTCTTCAGCTGATCCAGAATGCTGCAGCACGTGTTCTGCCAGGAACCAGTAAAAGAGATCATATCTCTCCTGTCTTAGCTTCTCTGCATTGGCTTCCTTTAAAATCCAGAATAGAATTTAAAATCCTTCTTCTCACATACAAAGCTCTTAATGGTCAGGCACCATCTTATCTTAAAGAGCTCATAGTACCTTACTACCCCACCAGAGCACTGCGCTCCCAGAATGCAGGGTTACTTGTGGTTCCTAGAGTCTCCAAAAGTAGAATGGGAGCCAGAGCGTTCAGCTATCAGGCTCCTCTCCTGTGGAACCAGGTTCCAGTTTGGGTTCGGGAGGCAGACACCGTCTCTACATTTAAGAGCAGGCTTAAGACTTTCCTTTTTGATAAAGCTTATAGTTAGGGCTGGCTCGGGTGAGTCCTGAACCATCCCTTAGTTATGCTGCTATAGGCCTAGACTGCCGGGGGATTTCCCATGATGCACTGAGCTCCTCTCTCCTCTTCTCTCTCTCTCTCTGAGTGCAACCTCATCCCATTAATGCATGTTACTAACTCGACTTCTTCTCTTTCCCGTGGTCGTGTGCTTTCATTAACATTACGATTATTAGCATTAACACTACTATAAACATCTGCACCATTTCTCATTCAGTCTACTGCACCATCACCTTTACTATCTGTACCTGTGTGTATATTGTGCAGGCTGCCCCCCACCTCTCTCTCTCTCTCTCAGTTTCTGCCTCTTAAAGGAAGTTTTTCCTTGCCTGTGTCGCCTAGTGCTGCTCTTGGTGGGAATTGTTGGGCTTTTGTAAATAACAGAGTACGGTCTGGACCTGCGCTTTTATGAAAAGCACTATGGTATCACTGTGTTGTTGTGATTTAGCGCTATATAAATTGAATTGAATGCTGATCTTTAGCAGGTATATTGTTCACCGTCTTAGTTTAGCATGTTAACATGCCAACATTTGCTAATCAGTAGTAAACACAGTGTACAGCTAAGGCTGATGGGAACGTCATCAGTTCTGCAGGTATTTGGTCATTAAGCCAAAGTGTTGGACACATTAACATGTTGACCTGATGATGGCACTAGATGAAAGGTCAAAGGATCACCAACGTTATCACAGTTGATTCTGTTACGGTGGGTGTGTGGAGATTGTTTGTGGACCCAAATGCGGACACGGGAACAGGTAGGTACAGTTCAAAATTGTTTTAATGACAAACAAAAAGCGAGCACACTCACAAAGAGTGGCTGAGTCCAGGGAATCCAAAAACAAACTTAATCCAAACGAAAGGTAATTCAACTAAACATCCAGAACAGGAGAAATCCAAAAGAACACACAAGGAGCGAGTAGGCAGGCAACAGGACGAGGCAGAATATAACTTGCTACACGCAACAGTGGCAACAATGCAACAATGACTGGACAAGGACTGAAACACCAAACATTTATACACAGAGGTAATGAGCAGGGCGGGAGCAACACAGGTGAGGGACATCAGGAATTAAGGGAGACAGGAAACAAAGCTAGACAACACCAAACACTGAGGACTACAAAATAAAACACGAAGTAAACCAGAGACACAAGGATAACTGGGACTAAATACAGAGGAAACAAAAATCAGCTATAACAACTTAAACAAGAGCACAGAGGCAACAGGTAAAAATATTAACACAATAACAAAACATATTTAAACACAAGGACATAACAGATTCTGAGGGGAAAATGAAGGTCTGAACCACATTTCATTACAATCCATCCAACAGGCGCTGAGATGTTTCAGGACCAAACATGTGATCTTGCTAATATTTACTCAGACTTACTGATTTACTGCAGAAGAAATTAAATTACTTTATTTATTGGTTTAGAAACCTTTGTTGGCCAACAGGTGATAATTGTATTGTACTGTCAGCAGAACAACAATAACATACAATGACAAAGAAGGGTTTAGTTACCACATTTACAATAAAGTTATTAAACTGTGCTCAAACTACCAAATTAACCTGGATAAAGATTTGGGTTTTCACAGTTAAATACTGTCTACTGTTGTTATACAAAGAGGCATCAAAGCTAAAAGGAGGAATATGAGACAGTGGCTGCGGACTAATTGCTTAGAATGCAAACATACACCTCTCTCTGTGGCAGCAGTCAAGGCTAATTGCTGTTTTTTCCAAATATTGCACAAGCCAAGCCTCGTCCGCTACATTAAACCTCGATCAAACTACTGTCAACATGAACATAACTGCTACAACAGCCTATTGCACTGTGAATCAGTAGGACTTAAACACGCCCTGTGTTACAGGTGAAGCAGCCGCTTCAGAGGTGGTCTGAAAAGCTGTTTCCTGGTTTCCCATGTGAGAGTCACCTAAGAAACCAGGAAACAAACAGTTGTTATGTTATGATCAGTACTTTAGAATGAAGTACAGGCCAGGCAACAAGTCTGACAAAGCTCCACCCCTCACCTGGCTCACCTGAGACAAAGCAGGAAACAGTTTGTTGTCCTTCCTCACTACAGAGAGACACAGAGAGAAAACCAGACGATCAGATTCACCTTCAGACCAAACTAACAACTTCCTCTGAGTGAGTTCAGCTACAGGAGAGAAAAGTGGAAAACTACAACACTGCTGCTTCAACCTGCTGACGCTCCACACACTGAAGGTGAGTTTGCATGAAAACACGACTCAGAGTGAAAGTTAGTAGAGGAGGGAGGGGAGCCATGACTGACTGTATTTGCATTGTTTGTCTTTTCTTGGTGCTCTATCCATAAAAGTAATGTTGACATAATGACATGTGATCTCAGCGTAATGAATCATTTTCATCATATTTATCATCTGTTCCCTTTAAGATCAAACACGTAAGTGGTTGGACAAAGCTCCGCCCCTCACCTGACATCACCTGAGACAAACCAGGAAACAGATTGTTCCTGTTCAGTTCTCAGAGAGAAGAGACGCAGCGACAGACAGACGGTAAGATTTACCTTCATTACGAAGCTGTGACTTCAACTGAGGGAGGAAAGTTACAGGAGGGAGTACTGAAGTACTCAAGTACTGTAATGTATGGAAGCGTATCTGGGACTGAAATTTCACAATATCATTGTCTACATATGCATGTGTTATTTGGGTAAAAATTAAAATGCAATGATTCAATTTTCATTTTCACATACTTCTGTGGTCATTCTAGGACCATATTAAAATGAAAATGAAAACAGCATTTGACATTTAATTTTTTTAAAGAAGTAACCTGCTCTAAAGTGGACACTATCCAAATGCAGTTAGCAAAACAGCTCAGCCAGTCGTTTGCATTTACATGTCCATGTCCCCATGGTCTTTTTAGGTCAAAATTAAAATGCCATTTTCTAACTATTTAAAATGAAAATGAGAATAGCATTTGACATTTTCAAATAGTTAACCTGCTCTATAGTGGACTTAATTCAAATGCAAAAGTAAAGGAGCAGGTATATTGCATTTCCATTTACAAGATGCTTTTCATGATACAATGCAAATGAAAATGCAATCTTCAGTCTTCTCATCAAGGCGGGTCTTCAGTTAAGAGTTCAATTAAAGAAGTTTTAATCATTTTAATATGGTTCTAGAATGCTGACATAAGTATGTGAAAATAAAAATTGGATCATTGACTTGATTTATTTTTACCCAAAAAATAAATACATATGTGGAAAATGATAATGTTATTGTGTTATCATATTTTCCTTTTCAAGTCAACATTAAAATTTGAATATAGTCCCAGACACGCTTCCATAGTACCGTGCTGACTGCTGTGTTTTCACCTTCAGAGACCAAATGGCTTCCAGATCAGAGGAGAATATCTGCTGTTCGGTCTGTAAGGAGGTCTTCAGAGATCCTTTTATTCTGTCATGTAGCCACAGCTTCTGTAAAGACTGTCTGAAGAGCTGGTGGAGAGAGAAACAAGCACCTGAGTGTCCAGTTTGTAAGAGCTCTTCAATGGAAGAACCAATTTGTAACCGTGATTTAAAGAATGTGTGTGAGGCCTTTAGGCAGGAGAGAGATCAGAGCACTTTACAGGCTCGACACAGACTTCAGAAAACTCTGGAGCCCTTAAAGGAAAAGTTAAAGGTTTGTGAACAAGTTAAAGTGAAGTTTGATCAAACAGCAGAACACATGAAGGTCCAGGCCCGACACACAGAGAGGCAGATTAAGGAGCAGTTTAAGAAGCTTCAGCAGTTTCTAGAGGAGGAAGAGGAGGCCAGGATGGCTGCACTGAGGGAGGAAGAGGAGCAGAAGAGTCAGATGATGAAGGAGAAGATGGAGGCTCTGAGCAGAGAGATAGCAGCTCTTTCAGACACAGTCAGAGCCACAGAGGAGGAGCTGAGAGCTGAAGACGTCTCATTCCTGCTCAACTACAAGGCTGCAGTGGAAAGAGTCCAGCAGCGCCCCCTGCTGGATGATCCACAGCTGCCCTCAGGAGCTCTGATAGACCAGGCCAAACACCTGGGCAACCTGACCTTCAACATCTGGAACAAGATGAAGGACATGGTCTCCTACACTCCTCTGATCCTGGACCCAAACACTGCTGGTCGATATCTCACCCTGTCTGAAGATCTGACCAGTGTGACACTAGGAGACAGACAGCAGCTTCCTGACAATCCAGAGAGGATTGATAGGTATTACTGGTCTGTCCTGGGCTCTGAGGGCTTTAACTCAGGGACTCACAGCTGGGATGTCGAGGTTGGAGACAGTACATACTGGGACCTGGGTGTGCTAGCAGAGTCTTTCCAGAGGAAGGGACTCATAGTACGGTCTGGATTGTGGAGAATAGGGTTATTTAAAGATAAATACTCAGCTCTGTCACCATCAGCTCCAGACACTGCTCTCAGCGTTCAGAAGAAGCTCCAGAGGATCAGAGTGAATCTGGACTGGAACAGAGGAAAGCTGTCGTTCTCTGATCCTGATACTAACACACACATACACACCTTCACACACACTTTCACTGAGAGGATGTTTCCATACATTCACACTTTAGATGAGCTGAAGCTGTCAGCAGTGAAGGTCTGTGTGACAGTGGAACAGAGCAGTTAGAGATAAAGAGGATGATTATATTCATGATGTTGTTGATTTCTTAAAGGGAAAAGTCTCTGAATTTAACCTGTTAAGCTGCACCTGTCCTCCTGCTGTCTCATTATTCCAAACTTGTGCTTTTATCCTTCACAGCAAATATTTATCTTAAACTTAATCCTACACACAGGTAAAACAAAATCCAACTAGTGCTTTTGGATTTGAAGTATTTCTTTACATCCTTTTGTCTTCAGTGTGTTTGTGTGTTGGTGCTCAACCTTTGACATGGATGTGATCCCTCTCAGCGTCTGTGTGTCACAATAATCCTTCATTGTTACTCATCGTCATCGCAAGCTCTTGGTGTGGACACTGTTCTGAAGTGATTGGTTGCGCCCAGCGGAACATAGGGAGTCAGGAGCAGAACTACTGCAGATCAGTCACTCTGGTCCTCAGGAGAGAAGGAGGGAGAACACATCTTTGGAAAGTTTACTGTTATTTCAACTCACCCGTCATCTTATGTGTCATGTAAAGGTTTGGTCTAATGGCTGCTTTGTTATTTTCAGCACTTTGGCTTTTTTTAATGTATTATACCATTTGATTAACATGACTAATATACTGTGGATATAAGTTTGTAAACACATGTATGGTGTATAATATATTGGTTTGATATTATGTTTATTTATATAGATTTATACATATGTTTACATTTCTTTAAAGGTTTAGAATTTAAGAAGAAGTTTTAGTGGCATCTAGTGGGTTGTGAATTGTAACCAAAGTCTCAGTCTCCACTCTCCCCCCTCCCTTTGTTAGAGCTTAGAAGAAGCAACTGTGGCCAACTCACTTTGTCGGCTCTGAGCTAAATGATACGTGTGGCCCTCCATTTGTCCAAATTTAACTTCTTTCCTTACTTCTCATTCTAAGGTAATAAAAACATTTGATTATGTGAGGTCTTTATACACGTCTGAAAACATAGTTATGTATATTATATTGCATGTCTGTCAATAGATCCTCCTAAATATTACACAATGAACCTTTACAGTAGAAATTTGTCTTGTTGTTCCAAATAACCAGATGTGGTGTGGTAATTAGTGACGATGTTAAAAGGCTTTTAAAATGAGACGTACCACCAGTATGGATCCATATATCCTGATGCAAGGGGGGGAAGAATTTAGGCTACCATTTCAGAAAAGAAATTGATGATCAGTTAACGGTGATGAATTAATGAGATGATTATTTCACTCTGCAAAATATTGTAAATAAAATAAGTTTTAAAAACACATTTGACTCTTTAATTGTTTAACATCTTTATAGTCTATCCTGTTGACATTTGTTGACATGATAATAAATTAAGCTGTTATAATCATAGTTAAATAATATCAGGTACGTGTAGACATTTAATTTCATTTATGGTTAAAGAAGTTGAATAGAGTTGAAAACAATGGCCTACAACTAAATGAATAGGGGACCATGCTTTGTGAAAATATCATACACACTTAACTTCTTTACATAAAGAAAGCAGACACCTTCAGGAATTCATTAATGTTTCTGACGTGAATGTTATGTTACATGCATTCATTTTGTTCAAGTGTTTGTAGCACCTTCTGTAGGCCATTGAGTAAATGGCACCTGTTCTTGTCATTTTACACGTGTGCATTCTCATTGGCTGTTAATAGTCACATTTATTGTTAGTCACATGATCAGTTCAGCCATTTTCCTGAAAACAAGCTAGAGAACAGCATGCTTCGAGTCCTCACTTCATCTTGGTCCATCTGCCTGTGTTAACCTTGGGGAAGCTTTGTATGTTTATAGAATTTCTTTCTGCTCATATTTCATTGTATTTCATATTATTTATGTACATTATTTCATAGTCACTTTTGTATTTTTTGCAGTTTCACACTTGTCCACGTACAAGTGCACGTTGATAACCAACTTCGTCATTGAAGCCATCTACTGCTACTTTCAGTCAAGTTAATCGACAGTGTTTAGCTCCTGGTGATGTGTGCCTTGCTACGCACTCAGCTGCTAGAATAATGAATGATATCACAATATAGAATTACAAAAACTGTCCTGTTATAGCTGAATTCCTGCAGCACATTTCTGAGCAGAGACACAAACTGTGTTGCTGAACAATGAAAACAAAAAACAAACATGACAAATTCAAATGTTTGAATTTGTTCAACGTCCAAAATATAGAGTTACTATCATCACAGTCCTCCTTTAACCCTTGAGATGGTGGAACCAGAAGATGTTTGACATTTCTGTCTGAAAAATGATTCAAACTATAAACCAACCATGATATAAACTATCACAATAGTTGTTTAAATAAGGAAGTAATAAATTATCTGTCGATGAACGAGTCGATAAATCATCTTGTAGCTTATTTGATTGTTTTGATCTTTAATTTGACAGGTTTCTGTCTGCTTCCCTTTGCTCAGTGAGTGACGCGCTGCAGGTGGTGTCCTATGATTGGCCCTTTTAAAGGAGTTCCTGAGGTGGTTTAACCCAGGCCTGATGATGCACTGCCCTTATGTTACCTTGCTGTTAAGCATTCAAGAATCTTCAGGCTTTTGTTCTGTTGCAGAATAACAACAAGTTTATTTGTTTTCAATGGTTAAACCTCAGACTCTAAAACAGTATGTCGACAAAGGTTTAACGCCAATGCACCGTAGGAGTCAAAAACCCTTTAACCTTGCAGCTCAAAAACACCTGCCAACAACAGTTTGGATCCAACCTTTATAACCTTACCCCCAGGTAATAGCAGAGTGACACCAAATGTACAGACAAGAAACCACACCCACTGTCTGAATACTCAAAACAACGTATTTGGCTCCTACAGGACCGTTTAAGGGGAGCATGCTGATTCAACAGTTGATGGCATCCTTTCATTTAAACCAAAGGCAGACAGCTCCTCCACTTCCAACAGCTGACACCAGCAGTTAGTCCTGTAAGTAGATTGGCAGCCTAAAGCTGCAGTTGGTTGGACATATATTGGACATGTATTGCAAAACCTTCTGCTGCTCGTATCACTCTGCTAAGCCCTCCCCACCAAACCAAGAAGGGCCTGGTTGCCCTGGAAACCTCATCCCGCCTACGATTCGTCCTCCCTGGTGAGTGCCTCGCCAAGACCCTGGTGTCTCTCGCTGAAACTCTTTTCTCATAAATGCCCCACCGATGCTTTGCCAGGCGTCAGACACAGCTACAGAGTCTAACAGCAGGATGAGAGGCTGGTACCCCCCCACCCCCCCTCAAAAGTTATTCCCCTCTGTTTGTCATCATGCCTCTTTGCTACTCATTGAAAAAAAATGCCATGGCATCGAACACAATGAGCCCGAAGCTCCGTGTGGAGCTGGGACGTGATCACACGAGGAGGGATGGGCAGTTCTTTCATTGCTGCTGTGTTGACCTCCCTTAGTGTCACTTTTTTACACCCTGGGTTCCCTTTTGCATCGTTTTTGCACGTGTAAAGCTCCACAGCAGTGGTGTAGTCTACGTGATACGCAGGTATACGCCGTATACCCACTAGGAACGGTCAAAGATTTCCGTACACACTTAAATAAGCGAGATGATCTGTAACAACATCGTTTTCTGACAGAACTTTCACACGTTTAGTCATAAATTCACCTCATTTGTGCTGTGAAGCTCTGAACTGACGTTTGCGGCTTTCGTGGCCTGAGACCAGGATCTGACGTCAGCTACCAAACAACCACACTACGGCCACCAACAACTCCTTCCGTGATTCACATTAGTGTGAATCACGGAAGGAGATGTGAAACGCGAGCAAACTCAAAATATACTCTTTTAGTGTTTTCGTGAGCCTGCAGCTGAAGCTGCTGCCGCTCTGAGTGACACTGCAGCTGCAGCAGATCACACGAACGTTAAAGTTACTGAGACACAGAATACAAGCTAGATGAGGCTGATGTTATCGTGACGTTACCTGGTGAGTGAAAATAGCTTAAGTTATCATTAACGTCAGTAACAGAACTGTAACAGCATTGTTGGTTTATTGAATGTAGAACTAGTTAACTAAAGTTAATGTGGAGGATAAGTGAATGTTGGATACTGTGTGTGTGTGTTTGTGTGTGCACAGTAGTAGCAGTTCCTGGATGCTCGCTCATGTATTTAAGCTGATAAAGTACAAAACCTATGTTTGACAATCTTTTTTGGAAGAACAGTGAGCTTGAGAGGATGTGGACCCCTTTTGGTGTCCTCAGTGTTCATTGTTATTACTGCTACTGAAAAGCCTCAGTTTTCCATTATTGTTAATAATAGTTGCAGCTTGCACTGTGAAATGTGCATTAAAATTGCCATCTGATTAAACCAGATTAATATATATTCAAAACATCTAAGGCCAAATGTAGCTGAGTTAGATGCTAACACTAAACATTAGACATTTCCACCATAAATTGGTGCAGATACTTACACTTAGCTCATATGCTAATCTGAGCTCTAAAATGTCTCCCCATGTTTGAACTCAAAGTGACGCCCTTTCCCACCTCTAACTGTCATTGGCTGTTAAAGTCTTTGCATAGTTGATAACACACAGCCTGAGCAGTCCTTCAGCATGCTCTCTATTACATGTACATGCATACAATTAGTGAGGGTGGTGGCGCTGATGGGACGTCACGCTGGGTCGAGGGATCACAGTATACTCACTAGAAAAAACTAGACTACACCACTGCTCCACAGTCAAGTTAATAATAATAAATATGCAACATCTGGTTAGACTTTCAAAATAAAACTAGTGGGTAACATTGTGAAACATCACAATTTGTTACGTTTAGGCACCAAAACTTCTTTGTTAGGTTTATGAAAAGATCATGGTTTGGATTAACTTACATGACTTAACTGAAAAGGATCAGTGTTGACTTTTTATTTGACACAGAAAACAAACACCCGTCTCCTGGGTGAATGTCCAGTTTCTGACCCATCAATCCATCCAGCCCAACAATCTCCTTACTCAGACTTTCTTTTATTTATAAGAGGGCTACTTTGACAGTTGAAGAACGATGCTAAAGGCTGCCGTGTGTCTCAGATGGATGGGTCAGAAACGGGACTTTCACCCAGGGCGTTAAAAAACATTTAATTCCTGATTTCCTGACAAGGGTTAAAGAATCCTCTTCAATAGATGAGGGTGTCAAGGTCAGAATTAAAGAGCCTTTTCTACGTTTTTAAACAAAATAATTTTAATGTTATTTTAAATTGGTAAAAATGAGGTGAGTTTAAAGAAAGTAGAAACTGTAATTATGTGAGTTCACTATGGGGGATTTGACAGCATGGTTTGAACAAAACTCACCTGCAAAAATGACCTGGAGAAGGTTTAATGTAAAGTGTTTTCCATAAATCATTCTTATATTGTTACGAACAAACAGCTGCTGTAGCTGATAATAACTGGCTGCATGTGGCCAACAAGTCCTTTTGTGATGACTGTTGAGTTTCTTTCTGTCTCTCTGCCGGCTCCTATATGCATATGGCCGCTGGTGTTTGCATAATGTTCTCCAGCTCATTTTCTTGTGTTGGACGTGTATGTAAATAAGACTGAATGTGGCAGCTCAGAAACAGCAGCAGTGCAGCAGCAGCAGCTCCTGTAGCAGCACACGGTTTCTTTTGGCCCACCACCTCCACACTTTGGAGGAGGATCAATGTTCTTTCTTCTAAAAAATATACTCATATAGGCCGTTTGTTTCTTTCCAAACTACTTCTGAAGAAAAGTTAACTGAAAATTCTTAGTAATATTTTCATAATAAAACAGTAATGCTGCAGAGATGTGGTGGCATTTAGATTAAAACTGAAATTCAAATTAAATCAGTGCATCCAAATAAGACATCAGCAGCTAAATCATGAGGTGTTTCCACGTCGTCCACAAACCAGATGATCAGACCTGCTCTGACAGAGCTACAGTTACTGCACAGCTGGATCTATAATTTTATTTATTTAAGTCCTGCTGTGCAGCAGCACAAAATAAAAACAAGTGACTGTAAACCAACACAAAACAGAAATCTAGACAACACTACAACCTGCCGTCCCAATGATTACTACTAAAACAGGTTCTCCTCACTATTCTAGACTCCATTACCTGTTTTTATGTCCCAGAACAAGTAATTCCCCCGGTGATCCTCCTGTTTTTGTTTGTTTGTTTTTACAAATTTCTATCTTATCTGCACTTTCATGCACTTCCTCATCAGCATCAGTGAATATTTAATATTTATATCTTACATGTGCAGCTGCTCCTGTCAGAATGAACAAACAGTGAAAACATTAAGCTTTTAATTTGAAACCACGTTTAGATCAACATCTGTCTGCATTTGCTCGACTGATTGATAATAATGAAACAATTCCCTCCTGATCTGGACTAAATATTTATATTTCTTAATAAAAGTTAATGACAGGAAACTCGGGAGAATCTGAAATGTGATTCAGCATCAGTGGATTTGTGAAATCATCTCCTTCATTTGTGTTTCTGTCTCTTCTCGTATGACTGAGTGTTTGTTAATGAAGGATGTGACTGACTGTGGACTCAGAGAGAGAAAATGTTTTCACAGAGCGAGAAGAAGCAGCGTTTTAGAAAAGCAAGTGATTGTTTCAGGCTGAGTTAAAAACAGTTAGGTCCAAATAATTCAGACAACATAATGCAGGTAAATTCAAATGTGAAGGCTAACAACAAAAACAGCATCACATGATAAATAACATGTTGAATCAACACAACATCAGGGTCAGATGCTCCTGTGACATGTTAACAGTTACTGTGTTCAACTCTTCAGATGAGTCCTGATGGAACCAGAGGACCTAAACCAGCCCCTGCTGGTTCCTCTCAGGGTTTAACGTTACGTTTGAGTCACAGTGGCAAGAATCACTTTCTCTGTAAGATAATTAACCGGTGATGTTTAAAACCTCAGAGGTGGTTTAACTAAACTTCCTGAAGGTATTTTCACAGCCCTCAGAGACTCTTCGATCTGCATGAGACAATATTCAGTCTGAGGCAACGTGAAAAAAGATTTTGAACCTGTTTCTAAATTAAGTTTTGTAGTCGACATAAAGATGGTGGCTGGAAATGGAAAGTGGGTTCAAAATGTACAGTGGATTTAAAAAGTTGTCTATATTGATGTTACTTTCACAAAAGAGCGCCTCTGGCTACCTGGATCACAGAACACAGACAGGTTACAAATCTGTTTGATCAAATCTGTTTTCATCCAGATGTTTCACAGAGTCTTTCAGGATTCTGAAAACACCTTCAGAGCAGCTGGACGTGTTGTTAAACAGCTTTCTGTCAGAGAAACTGGAGCTTCTCTCTGTGAGTCCAATGAAGGCCTGATGCTGACACAGGAGAGGTCCAAACCTTTAGATCTCTGACAGTGAGAGATACCACTTCCTGATGTTTCTTTAAATCCTCATTACAGCTAATTAAAGAGCCAAATAGGAAGCTTTTATTTCTGCTGTTATGTTCATCTCTGTCTCTCTGACCTCTGAAAGCTGCAGTCGGCCTCTCCTCCTGTGTCAGGCGTTGTCCCAGCTGCCTCCTGAAGCCTGAGGGGCTCTGTCCCGGGCCATGAAGGGTCAGGAGGGACCCGGTCCTGTCTAGGTTCTCGGTATGGACGGGAGCCCTGAGCGGGATGAGGTTTCCAGAGCTGCTTGTGGTTTTGATGGGAGGGGCTTAACGCGAGTTAAGCAGCAGCAGAGAGATGCAGAAGGTTTTGCATTTGTATGTTCTGTTGTTACCGACAGCAGCTTTAATAAACAGCAGATAAAGTAACGTCAGACTGTTCAGTCTGAGAACAAACCCAAACTAAACCGGCAGGAGAAAACCCCGTTCTGGTGCGAGGCAGGCCAGGTGCGTCTGTGTGTCATCATCATGGAAAAATGACAGTTTCTGTC